>JACEFZ010015590.1:0-37528 GCA_014155875.1 Cepaea nemoralis
CCCTTTTCCAAACCTTTTGCACTTCCATGACAATGTCTTTTCCAGTTGTTGTTTCATGCATGCTGCAAATGGGTGCCAACTCTTCTGTTATCTGAAAATCCAAATTGATACCACGAATGAACAGTTGTGACGTACTCGAGAAATCAGTAGACGTATCAAGCGCCAAAGAATACCTCAAAAAGTACCTAGTTTTCTCGCGTATCTGTAGCACTGTGTTCTTTCCAAGTTCTACTGTCCTTCGCACAATTGAACTTGCTGAAAGGCTGATAGTTACAAATAAATCGGCTTTCTCAGGACACAAGTCATTTGCTGCTTTCATCATGTACTCTTTGATGAAATTGCCATCAGTAAATGGGTTTCCTCGTTCTCCATGTTATGGACTATTTTGTAACTTGTACGAGTGACAGATTCATTTTCAGCAAATTTTCTCGTGAAGAGATCTCTTTGTGTTTCTAAACCAGGTTTCATGGACTCATGTTTCTCATATTTGTATCCTCTTTTAATCCTAAATGTGAGTGGTGGTGCTTGCTCTCTAACTAACTGTTTGTATATTGTGTGTGTTGTTTGCTGTATTAAATGTTCATGTCCTTGTATTGCCTGTATGCATGTCTGATAGAATGTTGGCAGTCTTCCCTGGTAGTGTGCAGTTGCATTGTTAAGTGGTGTGAGGTGTTTGATGTTGCGTGCTATGTTGTATAGTGCTAGTCTGTTTTGTTCTGGGTGTCTGATGATTTTACCTATGTGACTGATTCTAAGTGACAGTATTTTTGTCTGGATGTCCTGTAGTACAAATCCCCTTGTTTCCTGTCTTGTATGAGAGTTTTGTGTTTTATGCTGTGTATTGTGTTGGTGAAGAAAAAGCATCTGATTTGTTTGTTTATGTTTGTGACGGTCTGTTTGGGAGGGTTGAGTACTGTCGCTAAATATATTATTTTGAGTATTATGTATGTGTTGACTATTGTGCTTCTACCAAATATTGTGGATGTTTTGTACCTATACCTATGTAACATGTCTGTGATCTGTTGGCTCAGTGCGTGCCATGTTTGTATGTGTGTTTCTGTGGGGTTACATGGAAATGTGATCCCATAAAGCTTCATGGTGTCAGTGTGTCTCAGATCTGGAGGGAAATCAGCCTTTTGTTTCCGCTTTCCCAGACCCATTATCTGTGATTTCTGTACATTTACTTTGGCTCCACTGCCTTTTCCAAAATGGGTAAAGGTGTGGAGTATGTTCCTTATTGATGTGTTACTAGTGGAAAAGAAAGATATGGAATAGAAGAAAAAGCAGCGGCTGCAGCAAGATATAACGATATGAATTGGAAACAAATAGGTATATTAAGCTCCTGCGAGAAGAAACGTACTAAACACAAACACGTTGCACATACCTTACAAGGAGATCCATCGTATACCGGAATACAGGTGAAAATCCAAAATCAGAAGTAATCAATAAATATATAAAATGAATAATAAAATAAAATACACACAAAAGCGTACAATACGACACACAGGACGGCCGACGTTTCGATTCTCAGAATCTTTGTCAAGGACAGGACAACACAGATAGATAAACAACGAAATAAAAAAAAAAAGCAAAAAGCACCACTACACTGTTTTTATGTGGGAGCAGAAAAAGGCGGCTTTGCCAGTTGCGAAGGCACTCTTTGGCTGCAGAGTTTAAGTATAGTAGGTTGCCAGATAGGATTTAGGTCGCCAAAAATATGCGAACAGTCTGATATGAAAATATAGGGGTGTGGAGACAGTTAGGTATAAATATAAAAAGGGGGACAGCATAGTGATAGACAGTGTAGACAGTTGGAGAAGATGGCACAGTTATACAGTAGCGGCCACAACAGTATTGATATCTGCTGGATGGTCGCATCCCAGAGAGTTGATTAATTGGCATTCAATTTTGAGCCTAGATGGAGCTGTTGGAGAAACAGGGTTTCAATGCAGTGACACATGCATCGTCGACTCCATTATGGTTGGAGGAATTAAAGTGGTTGGGGACAGGTTTGTCAAGCGCCCTGAGTAATGTCTCTGAGGTGTTCTCTAAAACGGTCAGCAAGCCGTCTGCCTGTTTGAACAATGTATTTCATGTCACATCGTTTGCAGATGATAACATATATCAGATTGCGGGATGTACAAGTAAAAGAATCTTTCAAGGAGAAGGTGCCTAGGGGGAATATAATCGCCGGTGTCTGAACAACGTATGGGCATGTCAGACAGTTCTTACGATGGCATTTGAATGTGCCCACAGATGAAGTGACCATGGGGAGGCGACTATGCACAAGGTGGTCTCTGAGGCTCTGATTTCGGCGGAAAATTACCCTAGGGCCATTGGAGAATACCTCACGAGTGGTTGAATCGGATTCCAGGACAGACCAGTGTCGGAGGAAAATGTGTTTGATGGCATAGGCATGTGGATTAAAGGTGAGGATAAGCTTTGGTTCATTGTTAGGAGGTCGTGTTTGTTTGACCAGGGACATTTCTCGGGAGACTTGGGTTATGCGACAGAAAGCTGTGGACAAGATGTTCTCTGGGTAGGACCGTCTGCGGAACAAGTCAAGCATTTCATGGGCCTTCTCGAGGAAGTCATTATCATCCTGACAGATACGACGAAGGCGGAGTAGGTGGGAGTATGAGATGGAATCTTTGCAGCTTTTGGGGTGGGCTGACTTGTACAGGAGGAAACCGTGAGCATTCGTAGGTTTGTAGTACACGGAGGTCGTGAGACCTGTAGGATTTAATTTGACAGTGGTGTCAAGGAAATTGACAGAGGTGGTGGAACTTTCTGTGGTGAATTTGATCGATGGATGGAAGTTCTGGACATAATTAATGAAGCGGTTCTGTTCAGCCTCTGTCATGTCAGTGAGACCGATGCCGTCATCGATGTAGCGTCGGTAAATAGAAGGGAGAAGACCATCATAGCTGAGTTCAATCTGGTGTTCCAAATCTATATATATAAAAAAGAATGTATGTAAGTATGTCTGTATGTATGCCTGTATGTTATTTATGCGTTCGCGAACGGTCCATCCGATTGAGATGAAATTTTCTACACGTCTTTCTCTCATTACCGTGCTGCCAACTGTCATAGTTTTTTTAAGTGTACAAACAGTTATTTACTTAATATTATTTAACATTTCAATTTACATTATAATGTATATATAGCGAGGGGACATAACTTCTAATAGCATTGCTATATATGTAAAATTGTTGCATATTTCACAAGTAGGTGGACCCTTTCGCTACAGTTATCTACAGGCATATACGTTATACTCCTCCACCGAAATCCTCCTCCACCTAAATCCTCCTCCTCCTCCCTCTCCCTGCTCCTCCTCCACCCTTCTCCCTCCACTTCCTCCTCCTCCTCTTCCCTCTCCCTGCTTCCTCTCTCCTCCGTGCTGCTCCCTCCTCCTAATCCTTCCCTCCTCCTCCTCCTCTCACCTCCTCCTTCCTCCTCACTCCTCCCTCTACCTCCTCCTCCCTCCTCCTAATCCCTCCTCCTCCTCCCTTCACCTCCATCCTCTTCCTCCCTCTTCCTTATCCCTCCTCCTCTCTCCTCCTCTTCCTCCCTCCTCTCCCTCTCCTCCTCCCTCCTCCTCCCTTTCCCTCCTCCCTCCTCCTCCCTCCTTCCTCCTCCTCCTCGTCCCCCTCCCTCCTAATCCTCTCTTCTCCTCCTCCCTCCTCCTCCTCTTTCCTCCTCCTCCCTCCTCCTCCCTCCTGCTCCTCCCTCCTATTCCCTCCTCCACCTCCCTCTTCCTCCTCCTCCTTCCTCCTCCTTTTTCTTCTTCTTCTGCTGCTGCTGCTGCCGCTCCATTTACCCAAGTTAATTGTTGGGGGAAGATGTAAAGATCTTTCAAGTGCTCTTTCTAATGCTTTTTGTAAGTTGGTCTTCGTTTATCTAAGGTTGTTCTAACTGCAACCAATAAATTATTAGACAGACAGACAGACAGACAGACAGACAGACAGACAACAGACAGACAGACAGAAAGACAGACAGACAGACAGACAGACAGACAGTCGGGAACGGGAACTTATATGACTACTTATATGGATTAAATGAGATGCTCCCCACCAGGGCCTATGCGAAGTCGGGTCGGGTCAGACAGACAGACAGACAGACAGACAGACAGACAGACAGACAGACAGACGGACAGACAGACAGATAGTCGGGAACGGGAACGGGAGCTTATGTGACGACTTATGTGAATTAAATGAGATGCTCCACACTGGGGACTGGGCGAAGCCGGGCCGGGTCAAACAGACAGACAGACAGATAGACAGACAGACAGACAGACAGACAGACAGACGGGAACGGAAACTTATATGACTACTTATATGAACTAAATTAGATGCTCCCCATCAGGGACTGGGCGAAGCCGGTCCGGGTCAGACAAACAGACAGATAGACAGACAGACAGATAAATAGATAGATAGTTAGATAGATAGATAGATAGATAGATAGATAGATAGATAGATAGATAGATAGATAGATAGATAGATGGATGGATGGATGGATGGATGGATGGATGGATGGATGGATGGATAGATAGATAGATAGATAGATAGATAGATAGATAGATAGATAGATAGATAGATAGATAGATAGATAGATAGATAGATCCCGCCAGGAGTTGGGCGAAGCCGGGCCGGGTCAGCTAGTGTCCCATAAATAAACATGCGTAGCTGAGTCCCATTTTAGTGCCCATGGCAACACCGCTGATTTGTTTAAAGTAGTGGCCATTGAACTCAAAGGAATTATTGGTGAGGACCAATTCAGCGAGTCTCGCAAGTGTGCGTGTAGGGATGGCTTGATCTGTGCGTTGATCCAGAAAGAATAGTAGCGCCATGAGGCCATCAGCATGAGGAATGGAGGTATAGAGGGAACATACAGCCATTAGAAATTGTCTGTATGTGTTCCCAGGAGTCAGTTGGAGAGAGTTGAATGAAAGTAACGCTCCGGTTATAGGAAAGAGTGGGGTCTTCGGCGCCAGGGTGAATAATTATCAAGTTTATTAAGTTGGGACATTTGTTTTCTCCCCGAATGCCGGAAAGTCGTTGCTTGAAAGTTCTGGGGTGTTTTTATTTTTGTCTTTTCGGGTTCTCCGGGTCAGGCATTTGTTTGCCCAGTGAGAGTCCAATCCACATGTCGGGCATTGGGTTCTACGACCAGGCATCGTGAACAAGATGCGGTGATCTCCTGTAATGTTCCCAGGCGCTGTGATTTTGGCATAATGTGGCACCGGTTTTGTGGGGGTGTCACAGCACGCCCCACTTTCCACCGCCGTACGTGATTCGGAATACTTCTGCGTTTTCGTCTCCTGTTGTCTTTTCCACTATAAACTTCACTCCTTCTGGAGAGCTAGTGTTGGGGAGACAAAGAATAGTCACTCATTCCCTTTCTTTTTCCAATTGTTCGATCGACACCTCTAGCCCCTCCGCTGGCAGCTCTACTGTTTTGCCGTGCAGGCCTTTGTAAACTGCCACATGGGAAGCCTGGGTTAAGTTAACGTACCACCGCGTGGGTACTTCATATTGATATACGTCCGCTAAACCGCCAGCTGGTACCCCACATGGGTCCAGCAGCGTGCTGGCGATTTGCCAAGGCGTGGATTTGGCAGCAGCGCCAGGGCCCGTAACTGTAACGATCAATGCATCTTTGCTATGGAGAGGTCTTCCTTCCAGAAAGTGATCGATGTCGATGGATTCCATGCTGTCGGCTGATGCCATGGCTGCTATGAAGAAGTGGCCCTGGCAAGATCAAGTGCAGATAACCCAAAGGCGGAGAAGCTTATGATTTAAAAGTGTTAATATGTTAGCAGGCATCTTGTATTATATATAAAATTAAAGGGGGTTGCTTAGGAAAAACTACTGTATATAGTCCCTTGGCAGATATGGGATGTCGCTTAAGACTATTAATCATACCATTGTCCTCCCCCGATGTGTCTCCACCTTGACGTGGTGGGGGAGCTTGCGTGTCCCATAGACCCCGTTTGCTTGCCGATGGGTGAAAAATTACATATCGGACAGCTTATGGGATAGGGACCAGACTAAGAGAGACACAACCTGCTGCTCTGCAGGCATAGACTGAGGATAGCAGTCAAAATTTAAATGAGGTGCACAAAGGCAGAATTTCTTGGTCCGGACAAATCTCTTAAGGCTCCCTGTCGAGGGATGTGGCTGAACGCCTCTAAGCCACAAACCCTCGGATCGTTCTACCGGAAAATAGAAACATGATACTGAGCAAGCTACATGCTCAGGTCTGATACATGTTCGAAGGCTCCCAGCTGGGGGGATATGAGAGTTTCCCGGATGAAGGGGCCTGGCCGTTTCCCGTTCACTGCTGCACGAAGGTAAGGTGCTGAGCCGGCAGCACATGTAGCCTACCTCGTGAGCGAGTACAAAAAGTCAGAAAGTGCCCCAGTCGAAGGGTTACGGAAACTGTCTGTATCTAACTCATAGAGAGTGTAGACAAAAGTGGAAGAATGTCTCATCAACGCGAAATGGAACGCACGGCGAGCGAACCTATTGCGTGGTCTGAAGTCACAAGCAAAAGCTTGAGTGGATTGTCACTCGCAGTCTGACCGCCCCTGGTGTGTGATTGAGCGATCAGTGGCAAGTGGGATGCCCAACACATGGAAGTGAGGAACTAAAGCAGCCATGAGCAGGACGTGGAAAACTCCTTGGGTGAGCCCAGTCTCAGAGCAATATGTGCCGGCTCTGCAATTATGGAAACCTCCTTGGATAGCGAGATAATGCCCATGATCTGCCCCTGCCTTCCCTTGAGGGCAGACCACGATATCGTTGATCGTCCTATCTTGACCAGCTGAGATGTGGGTGACATTACAACAGTCTAACGTGTCTCGAAACCAGAGGAAGGTTAACCTCACTAAAAAATGCCCGCCGGAAGTCGGAAGTGTCGTCCTACGGGTGGCAAACTAAAAATTGACACTACGCATTTACGTCCGAGTGAAATGTCTCGTCCGAATGTCTCCCGTGCTAGGAACAGCTCTGACTACCTAGTTTCCGAATGCCGCTCTTGTTCGGAACAGCTCTGACTAGGTAGTTTTCCGAATGTCCGCCGTGCCTGGAACAGCTCTGATGGGTACAGGGACAAGCACATGTCCGAAAACTCGCTTAGTGGAAACCAACCGCAGAGCTGACTGGTTTGTGCAGGAACGGCCCAGGGCGAGCGAAATGCCCAATATATTGAAGTGAGGAATTAAAACAGCCATGAGCAGGACGTGACGATTCCCTCGGTAAACCCAGCACCATAGCGTTATGTGCCGGCTCTGCAATTATGGAAGCCACCCAGGATGGCGGAAAATGCTATGGACTGTCCCTGCCTTCACTTGAGGGATGACCGTGTAGTCTTCGACTGTTCCAACTAGACCAGCTGAGATGTGGACGGCACCACAAAAGTGAGAGTCTCCCAGGATTGTTAACCTGGCCAAAAATGCACGCTAAAAGTCGGATGTGTTGGCCTGAGGGTTTCGACCCGAGGGTGCCTAACCAGACACACCGCAATCACATCTGAAAAAATCACTCCGGATGAACGCAAAGAAGAAGAAGATACCATTGTCAACATTCATGCACCACCAAATTATAACTACCAACGACAATTCTATGAAGAACTTGACACACTACTCACACACACATACAGAGGACAGAATATCATACTCTGTGGAGACTTCAACTGTGTGTTACATGCACTGTATATAGTAGGCGGAGAAATGAAGACACAGGTAAGGATAATGAACGGAGAAGGCACAAACCCAGTTAGAGACATTGCAAAAAATTTTAGACACACACACCTTAATAGACACATTCAGACACAACATCCAAATAAGCGAGAAATAACCCACACAGATAAAATACACCCACACGGGAAGAAGATTAGATAGGATATATATACCCGCAACACACCACATAATAAACACTCAGCACCTACAAGAGACATTACAGTACACAGACCATAAAGCCATATTAGCACACATCAATTCAAGCAACATAAACACACAAACATTTAAACGTTCACCACATTGGAAATTTAACAACACACTTCTTAAGAATGAAAAATACATAAAATACATGACACAACTTTTACACATATACACCGACCACATACCGACTGATAACATCAGACAATACTAAGACTTATTAAAAAATACAATACGAAGCAGAACACAGCAATTAGCATCCATCATACACAAAGACAGATTAAGACAGGAGCAAACTTATACAAACAGCCATACAGCTGACAAAACTGACGACAGCATTGCACCACACTTACACACCACTGGAGGAACAGCTAGATCAGCACCAACAACACATATATCTGGGTGCTCTACTGAGAACAAAGCTCAACACAATCATACAAGAGACCCCCAGTAAACAATACATGGCAATTGAACAAATATACATCGTAGCAGACAAATAGGCAAAATAGTAGACATGCAAGGCAATATGCAAACAGAACCAGCACAAATAACAGAAGCATTCAATCAATACTACACTCATCTGTTTACAGCAGAGACAATAGACACACAGACACAAGACAATTTTCTACAATATAGTAAAAAGATGTCAGATGAAGACAGAGACAGACTAGACACATAACTAACACTGTCTGACATAACGAACGCACTCAGCAAAATGAACAAGGACAAGACACCAGGGCCGGACGGTTTAACGATAGAATTCTACCAACACTTCTTGCCTATCTTAGGTGGTCTTCTTCTTAAAGTCTATCAAGACGCCTTTGATAAACAACAATTACAAGATAGCTGCAAAATGTCTTACATCGCACTCATACTCAAAAACAATACAGACAAAACACGATGAAAAATTATAGACCAATATCACTTCTGAACACAGACTATAAATACTTACAAGGCACTGACCCAGAAACTTAGACCCTACATGCCAAAGCTCATACACCCAGACCAACAATGCGGAGTACACATAGGAACATACACCAACACACACATTTCATTAGAGACATCATCACATACACACAGGAGAAAGACTGTCAAGCCTCCCTTTTGTCCTTAGACCAGGAGAAGGCCTTTGACAGAATCTCCCATTCTTATCTACACAAGACATTAACAGAATGCAACTTAGGAATATACTTTAGGAGGTGGATAGAGATCCTGTACCGGAATCCTGAGAGTAAGGTGTTGGTTAACCACACACTCACTGCGGGGTTCTGGCTGACAAGATCGGTGAGACAAGGATGTCCTCTGTTGCCACTCCTATATGTACTGGTTTTAGAACCACTGCTAGAAGCAATCAGACAAGACACCAACATCACAGGCACATTCATACCAGGCGGAGGAGAACTGAAGTTGCTTGCATATGCAGATGACACCGTTTTCTTCCCCGCCAACAACACATCCATAACAAAGATACTCCATACATTTACACAATTTGGTAAAGAGAGTGGGGCAAAGTTAAACATAAACAAATCACACATAATGGAGGATTAAAGCCGATTTTCCTCCAGACCTAACAGCCAACAGACAATATTAAGATATATGGCATCACATTTCACAGCAACTCCAGACAGATGGCAAAACCTCACACAAAAAATCATAGACATGCTACACAGATACAAGTACAAGACATCTACAATTTTCGGCAGGAGCATCATTGTCAACACTTCATTATCCCCCAAATTATATATTTAGTTACAGTACTAGACCCTCCAAGACAGACAATCACAGACATCAACAAGCAAATCAGACGTTTCATCTTTGGCAACACAATTTACTGCATACAGCATAAGACACTCATACAGGGACAAGAAACCAGGAGGAATAGCACTGCAAGACATATACACAAAGATTCAAGCGCTGAGAATCCAACATATGGACACGTTCTTAGTCACCCAGAACACACCCCACTAGCACTCTACTATATAGAAATGAGACTGCAACACCCTAGGAGAATACATCTTAATATACCACACTACTTTGGAACACTACCAGCATTCTATAAGACATCTATACAAGCACCCCGAGGGAGTGAGCACTTACTACACCAGACAACACGCCAAATCTACAAATACCTGGTTAAACAACAAGCACCCCCACTACAAGTTAGAATTAAAAGAGGAAAAAAATACTACATACGAGACTATACATGTACCATTTACTAGTCTCCACAACCCAACATAACTCCCAAGGCGAGGGAAATTACATATCGTTTTATCTTTAACATGACACCTACTACCGAAAACCAAGCACACAGGTCAAAACGAATATCACCATGTCAACTCTGTAGACAAAACATACAAGAAACAGAAGACCACATTTTTTTGTTACATGCCCAACAGTACAGACCTGCACTAGAGACTTTAAGATAACTAATTGAGATATTCACCAAAAAGGAGACAGATATGTACAAGGCAATATTATTAAACACAATACAAAAAACCACAGAAAATAATCACATAAGATTGTTGACTGCATTAGCAGAGTACAGATATGTGGTATGGACTTGTAGAAATGCAGCAACATATAGGTTCAGAACATACAACACACATATAATACAGCACATGGTCCAAAACAAAATCACACAAATATTCAAAACCACTTAGACAAAAGGGAATATACACGTTTCAAATTTGTCTCTGGGATTTGGATAAGGTATACAAACATAGAGATACATCTAAATATGTATTAGTTTGTGCATGCATATATATGTCTGTAAATATACGTATAAGTAGGTATGCGCGCGCGCGCGCGTGTGTGTGTGTGTGCGTGTGAGTGGAAATATACACATAAATGTGTATGTATAATTGGTATGTATATATCTCTGTCGGTAGTGTCTGTTTTGATGTATGTTTGACCCCTAATCAGGCGTGGATAAACGTATAGTTTTCATAAATACGTGACTGAAAAAAAAATAATTTAGAATTTAATGGCGGATAGCAACGAGGATGGCAGCGTCAACGTTTACTTTGATTCAGACAAGTGATAATGTGTTCATGCTGCTGTTTTCATGTAGTATTATTATCATGTAATATTATTTGAAAAGGAAAAAAAAAGTTAGAATTTTATTTCTGTATCACCACCAGCAGCAGCAGCAGCAGTAACAGCGCAGCAGCAGCAGCCGAGCAGCACCACACACCACCACCACCACCACCACACCACCACACCACACACCACCACCACCAACACACAGCACCAGCACCAGCACCTCATCATCATCATCATCATCATCATCATCAATCATTCATCATCATTCCCCCATCATCATATCATCATCACCATCATCATAATCAAGTAAGGTGTAAGATAATTGCACATGCCATAAATGTAATATTATCGCATAAGTGTATATGAATGCATTTGTTGTATCGGAATTTTAAGGAAAACATTGAATTTAAAAAAAAAATTGTTTTACAGGCCAAAAAAAAAAAAAAAAACTGAAAGAGAGAGAGAGAGAGAGAGAGAGAGAGAAGAGAGAGCGAGAGAGAGAGAGGAGACTGAGTCAGAGACGAGGAGAGAGAGATGATGAGGAGAGAGGAGAGGTGTTGTAGCGAAACGCCAGTGGCCCATGTCCTTATGCATTCTTGTATTTTGGGTAAACAGGGGGAAACAGCTTCTGGAGGCTCTCAGTTCTCTGTTCCCTCAAATATCCATGAAAGATAGTTCTTTGGGTTATCTTCATACCACAATCTTTACATGGAGCGAGTATATATTTGTCTTTCCTTTCGGGTAGTCCCGAAGGCGCGCCTTGCGCCAAATGTGCACTGGTGCGGCTGCTAAGAATTAATGGCGGGGCCAACACTTACCGTTGACTTGTTGCAAATTGTCAAAGTTAGTTTAAAGATAACGACAGAAGTGCAACATCCTACTGAAGTGGTGAAGAAAGGTAGGGATTGGGTTGTTGGTACTCCAGCCAAACATGGAGTTATAAATATATAATGTGTTGAAGGGGAAGATGAATTGGCGAAAAGCCAATCATAACCAATGAAGAGTTGGTTGACCGTTGGCAATCTAAATGGGCGTCTTGTTCTTGGCATAGCCGGGGAAGTGAAACGGAACAATATATCTCCCCAGAGGATTTCATTTGTTCTTGGCGTCAGATGAGCTGTTGCTATCTTTCTGTCTACGGCTTGAATTGGGCATCTGGTCATCTTTCTGTGGAATATCATCATTGGATAGCTATACCAATCTATGATCTATCTTCTTGAGCCAGAAGAGCTATACACAGGACTATCTCTTTCGTCTGTTACTTGATAGGATGATGTCGGGAAGATAATGGACTTCTCTATCTCATTGAGAGAACCTGCATTCCTCTAAATCTATGTGTTCTGTGAGGCACTACCGGTACCTTGCGGCGACAGCTCAGACAAGAGCAGCGGCCGGGAGGGGTAGTATCTTCTTTCCTAGTCTTGAGGGAATGGGGAACTACACTGCGTGCCATACAACCCCAATACTATACTATTAGTTAAGGGGAGGAAACACAGAGCTTACTCGGCGCACCACACCACAAGATCTTGCGGGTGAGAAAGGCATGATTTGCAAGTGAGAGGGAAGCATGGAAATGATTGTGCCAAATCATAATAAAGGCTTGGTATGAATGTGGAGAGTGTGTCGTGTGGGCAAAAAGACAACAGGACTTCGTCCAGCTGGAGGTCTCCTCAAGCCCGGGACGTGGTCAATCCAGGGGCCACCTGACAGGTCAGGCCCAGTCATTCAGGTATTAATAATAGTGTATTTTGTGTGATACATGAGTCAGCCCAGTCGCTCAGGTTTTGTTTGTCATCTCCAGGGTCCTCTTCTACGGGAAGTGACTATGTCTTCTAACGGACATTATCACCAGTGCTTCTAGGCTAACGCCAATATGTCCGACGAGGCCAACTCAGGGTTTGGTGTGTTTAACTCTGAGACAGAGACAAGGTGCAGATCTTGAGGCAAGGACATTTTGTATGACTGGTGCATTGCCGGTTTTTTTCAACAACATACGCCTGAGAGCAGTTGTTGTCTGGAGGGAGCCTAAGAGTGATTTTCTTGCATACTCATTTTACACCAGACATTAAAAGGCACCCATACATTATCCCTCCACGAACACCTCACCGTATCTGCGACCGTAAAGCTTTTCATAGGTCAGGAAGACCTGGTGCCGAATTAATTCATGTGGCAATGAACAGAAGTCCTCAACACACCAGTCGCTTGGATTCTACAAAAGCCTGTTGAATCTACAACCAGTTGCTGGAGAAGGAAGGAGATTCTGACATCTTTGGTGAGATATGTCTGGACAGATCAGACAGTATCTGAAGCTGGACCTGTGACTGTGGTGACTGGAGGCTCTCGTGTCAAATCTTTACCAGTGTAGTGTCTGTGTAGATCTATCTGTTTATCTGCCTTTATGTGTTCCTGTGCTGTTCTTGATTAGGTTAATAAATTACTTCCAAGTTGTTCTGACGACTGCCATGTTATTTATGTGTCAGCCAGAAGAACACTGCAGGAAATAGGTCCCTAGGTCGAAAGGAAGCGTGACAGTGAGTCCAGGGAAAACGGAGGAGGGTTGGCAGGTAAAGACCTATTCCAGCCAGGGCTATAGAAGATTAATTAAACATTGTGACCGGGCTATTTGGGACCCTCCACGTAGCGTGTTACAATTTCTGGGGGCCTGTCCGGGAGATTGAAATCCTGGTGGAGTTCTGGCTGATTTAGTGATAGGGGACAGATATCCTTGTTTTCTATCAATAGGTTCTGCCTACCGTGCCTGGCTATTGTCTATACTCTTCCTGACACAGACTGACCGACATACGACGTGTTGTGGTCGTGTAATGTAACTTGTTGTGTAATTGTGAGAAAAATTTTATTGGACAATTACCTCGTCCCTTGCCCTCTGAGTTTAAGATGGCATCAGCTGGGTTTAATGTCGCTGACGTACAGGCTACAGGGCGTGAAATGGGTTATGATGGAGCGGAGTTACAGAAATATGTGCAGGAGGTGGAAAGAGACTACAGACAGGCTGTGCGCGAAGCCAAGAGGATTGAGGCGGAGGCTGAGGCTAGGAAGATGGAGGCCGAGCAGGCAGTCAGAGACCATGAGTTCCGTATGAGGGAGTTGGAGCTGAAAGCTCAAACTGCCAAGGAAAGAGATGGTGCAGTGGGAGGCGCTGTTCTCCCTGACTCAACAGCTTCTGGTGGCGGTCCATACCAGGCAATGAAGTTTCCATTACTCCCGTTCGATGAACACAAAGATAAGATCGACCAGTATCTTCACAGATTTCGGTCGATGGCTTTGGCTATGGGATTGGAACGAGGGAAATGGAACTTGAAACTCTCACAGGGCCTGAGGGGGACCGCGTACGAGGTCTATTCTAGGTTGCCACCTGGTATGGAGAATGACTATGAAGCTTCTGGAGAAAGCACTATTGAAAAGGTTCCAGATGACAGCTCATACTTATCGACAACAGTTCAGAAAGTCGAAGAGAGAGCCAGGAGAGATGTTCGCAGCCTACAGTGTCAGACTGAAGTCTTACCTTTTGAAGTGGATGTCATTAGCTGGATTTGCTAACGACTATGAAAGTTTGGAAGAATTGGTGGTCGTGGACCAAATGAAGAGAATGATGCCTAAGCCATTGCAAACCTTCTTGCTTGAAAATGGGGCAGAAAGGTTAGACCTAGTCAACACGTTGGCGGAAAGGTATGTGCTAGCTCATGGGGATAATGGGGAATTGTCACAACCCAATCCCCGACCACCAGACACATGGTCTGGAAAGAAGAAGAACCCTAAAACAGCTCACACCAAGAAGGAGGATCCTTTCGATAAAGTTCCTAGTAAGAAACCCTCTGGTAAGAGTCCACCTGGATCTCCTAAAGAAAGTGGAGTGAAAAGTGGTGCGCCTATTGCAAATCTCCCACACACAATACGGTTGATTGCCGGCGTAAACAGAAAGACTCTCACTATGCTGCTTGTCTTGTAGAAACCGGGGAAGGGTCTCACAAGGAGGTAGAAGGGAGGGATCTTGGGAACAAAGATTTAGAAAAACCACCAGTAGTAGAAACGGTACTTGTGAACGGTCAACCAGTTGAGTGTCTCTACGACACCGGTCTGCAGTTTGAGGCTGTAATTTCATCACACTTAGTGAGTCCAGAGCAGCTAACCGGAGAATCTATTGAGATTCAAACGGCGACAAAGAGTGCGGTAGCGATGTCTCTTCCAATTGCGAAGGTGGACATCAAATCAAAATATGTTACCGGCACTATACAGGCAGCCGTTCTGCTAGATCCAATCTTCCCAATGATCTTGGGTTGTCGCTACGTCTTTCTAGGGATTCCAACCGAACCCATGTACGTAGGAGCGATGCAAACCAGATCTCAATCGGAGGATGAGCAGACGCCGGCCTTGATCGTGAATCCCTTGCCTGGGGAGTTACGAGCTGCTCAAAGCCAGGATGCTACTTTGCAACCTTGCTTCAACCAGTTGCCAAAAAGTTCTGACCCACCAAGACGGGGTCAGTATTATATGAAGAATCGGTTACTGTACCGGAGAGCCGGAGTGGAGGATCGCCAGCATGGACAGCTGGTAGTTCCTAAGGCTTATCGGGAACAGCTTCTTCATATGGGACACACCATTTCTTTCAGTGGACATATGGGTGTCGGGGCAACTCTCCAGCGCATTTCCTGCCATTACTACTGGCCAGGGATGACTGGAGACGTGCGTAGGTACGTCAAGTCGTGCCCAGAGTGCCAGCGAGTGGCACCAAAACACTGGACAGCTCCGGTAGTCCTGGGAGACATGCCTATTATGAACTCTCCTTTCGAGAGAGTGGCCATCGATCTTGTTGGTCCTCTTCCTAGGACTAGGAAGAGGAATAAGTACATTCTCACGATGGTGGATTGCTGTTCCATGTGGGGTGAGGCGATACCTTTGGCCACAATCGACTCTAAGCGAGTGGCTGATGCACTGATGGAGACCTTTACTAGGTTGGGGTTTCCCAACCAGATCCTAACGGACAATGGGTCTCAGTTCTGTGGTAAGCTGATGGAAGAAGTCTTTCGTATCTTCCAGGACTAACCACATTCATACCAGCCCGTATCACCCTCAGTCTAATGGCAAGTAGAGAGGTTTAATGGTACCTTGATGACCATGCTTCGGAAGCTGGCACAAGAGAAACCAGACAGATGGGATGAGTATATCTCGGCCGCCTTGTTCGCCTATCGGGAGGTTCCCCATGGGTCGACCGGGTTGCCACCAGCCACTCTACTATTCGGGAGGCCAATCAAGGGTCCCTTAGAAGCCTTATTGAGATGTTGGACAGAGGAGGAAACTTCTGAAGAAGCTGTATCCTCTTATAAATACGTCGAAGAGTTAAAGAAAAAACTCCAGACGGGTTGGGCTTTGGCAGCTCAGAATCTGAGGGCGGCCAGAAAGAGACACGCGGCCTACTACAATAGAAGGACGAAAGATAGGTCTCTTAAGGTGGGGGATCGGGTTCTGTTGTTACTTCCAGTAGGTTCCAATAAACTCGAGATTGGTTGGCAGGGGCCTTTCCCGGTGGAAAGGGTTGTGTCCCGCACCAACTATGCCATCCGGATCAGGGGGAAATCCAAAGCTTCCACATTAACCTTCTCAAAAAGTTTGAAGAACGATCTGATGGTACTTCTCTCCCACTCATGACTATGGCGGTCGCGATGGAAACTGAATCGGGCGAAGACGCGGATCGGGGTTATCCATTACACCCTGGGGAAACCTATAGGGATGTCCATATAAATCCTGATCTGTCGGCTGAAGAAACAGACCGTGTCATCCGGTTGTTAGAGTCCCATCAGCAAATTCTTACCGATCGGCCAGGGCGGACAGGGTTGGTCGAGTTTGATATGACTCTGACTACCCAAGACCCAGTTCGCCAGAAAATATATCCAGTACCCTTTTCGAAAGAGAAGGCCCTGGAAACTGAAATCCAGAAGCTTTTGGACGATGACATCATCACTCCTTCGACTTCTCCTTATAATGCCGGGGTTGTCTTGTTGAGGAAGCCAAGCGGGGAGCACCGCTTATGTATTGATTACAGGCATTTAAACAGTTGTACGACATTCCAAGTTGAGCCGTTACCAACACAAATCAACTGTTTGCCAGATTAAATAGGGCAAAGTACTTCTCAAAATTGATTTAAGCCGGGGATATTATCAGATCCCTGTGAACCTGAGGTTCGGCCAATGCTCGCTTTCAGTACTCCGAGCGGCCATTACGAATTTAAGGTGATGCCTTTTGGGCTGAGCAATGCGCCCAGTGTGTTCACACGCATGATGAGGAAGTTATTAGACCCTTTAAGGGATCCTTCTGTTGTCTCGTTTATGGATGATATTCTCATCGCGTCTGACAATCTGAAAGATCACCTGAAATCCTTGGAAAAGATCTTCATAAGATTGAAAGAGGAGGGGTTAACCGCCCGTCCGGCCAAATGCATGATTGGCTATCAATCCTTGGAATTTCTGGACACACTATTACCCCAGGGGGACTGGTACCGGAAGAAAAGAATATTGAGAAGGTCCGTCTCGCACCCCGTCCTAAATCCAAAAAAGATGTTAGGTCTTTCTTGTCTTTGTGTGGGTTTTACCAGAAATTTATTCCGAGGTTCAACGAAATTGCGGCGCCGTTAACTGAGACCCTGAAGAAAGGATCACCAGATCTTATAGTCTGGACCCCGAGCTGTGAAGAAGCTTATGGAAGCTGAAACAGGCTTTGGTGGATAGGCCAGTCCTGCAACTCCCAAATTTGGAGAAAACGTTTGTTCTGAGAACCGACGCGAGTAACATAGGGATTGGGGCAACTCTGTTGCAGGAAGGGCGAGATAATCCTTCGGTGCTGTGTCCGGTGGCATATGCCAGTCGAAAACTGTTACCCGCCGAACGGAATTACTCCACCGTCGAACGGGAATGTCTAGCTCTAGTGTGGGCGGTACAGAAATTTCAACCTTATCTGTATGGAGTCCATTTCAAAGTGCAATCCGACCATCAACCTCTGACGTTCTTGGCAACTTCTAAGAAACTGAACGCGAGGTTAATGAGATGGTCATTGCTCCTACAACCGTATCAGTTCACGGTCGAATACATCCCCGGAAGGGAGAATGTGGGAGCAGATTTCCTATCACGGCATCCTATGGTTGAATGTGAGGGTAGGGTCACTCGAACAGAACCACTGACAGTAGAAAGTTCGTAGGGTTCGACTTTCTTAAGAGGGGGCCTATGTAGCGAAACGCCAGTGGCTCATGTCCTTATGCATTCTTGTATTTTGGGTAAACAGGGGGAAACAGCTTCTGGAGGCTCTCAGTTCTCTTGTTCCCTCAAATATCCATGAAAGATAGTTCTTTGGGTTATCTTCATACCACAATCTTTACATGGAGCGAGTATATAATTGTCTTTCCTTTCGGGTAGTCCCGAAGGCGCGCCTTGCGCCAAATGTGCACTGGTGCGGCTGCTAAGAATTAATGGCGGGCCAACACTTACCGTTGACTTGTTGCAAATTGTCAAAGTTAGTTAAAGATAACGACAGAAGTGCAACATCCTACTGAAGTGGTGAAGAAAGGTAGGGATTGGGTTGTGGGTACTCCAGCCAAACATGGAGTTATAAATATATAATGTGTTGAAGGGGAAGATGAATTGGCGAAAAGCCAATCATAACCAATGAAGAGTTGGTTGACCGTTGGCAATCTAAATGGGCGTCTTGTTCTTGGCATAGCCGGGGAAGTGAAACGGAACAATATATCTCCCCAGAGGATTTCATTTGTTCTTGGCGTCAGATGAGCTGTTGCTATCTTTCTGTCTACGGCTTGAATTGGGCATCTGGTCATCTTTCTGTGGAATATCATCATTGGATAGCTATACCAATCTATGATCTATCTTCTTGAGCCAGAAGAGGCTATACACAGGACTATCTCTTTCGTCTGTTACTTGATAGGATGATGTCGGGAAGATAATGGACTTCTCTATCTCATTGAGAGAACCTGCATTCCTCTAAATCTATGTGTTCTGTGAGGCACTACCGGTACCTTGCGGCGACAGCTCAGACAAGAGCAGCGGCCGGGAGGGGTAGTATCTTCTTTCCTAGTCTTGCGGGGAATGGGGAACTACACTGCGTGCCATACAACCCCAATACTATACTATTAGTTAAGGGGGAGAAACACAGAGCTTACTCGGCGCACCACACCACAAGATCTTGCGGGTGAGAAAGGCATGATTTGCAAGTGAGAGGGAAGCATGGAAATGATTGTGCCAAATCATAATAAAGGCTTGGTATGAATGTGGAGAGTGTGTCGTGTGGGCAAAAAGACAACAGGACTTCGTCCAGCTGGAGGTCTCCTCAAGCCCGGACGTGGTCAATCCAGGGGCCACCTGACAGGTCAGGCCCAGTCATTCAGGTATTAATAATAGTGTATTTGTGTGATACATGAGTCAGCCCAGTCGCTCAGGTTTTGTTTGTCATCTCCAGGGTCCTCTTCTACGGGAAGTGACTATGTCTTCTAACGGACATTATCACCAGTGCTTCTAGGCTAACGCCAATATGTCCGACGAGGCCAACTCAGGGTTTGGTGTGTTTAACTCTGAGACAGAGACAAGGTGCAGATCTTGAGGCAAGGACATTTTGTATGACTGGTGCATTGCCGGTTTTTTTCAACAACATACGCCTGAGAGCAGTTGTTGTCTGGAGGGAGCCTAAGAGTGATTTTCTTGCATACTCATTTTACACCAGACATTAAAAGGCACCCATACATTATCCCTCCACGAACACCTCACCGTATCTGCGACCGTAAAGCTTTTCATAGGTCAGGGAAGACCTGGTGCCGAATTAATTCATGTGGCAATGAACAGAAGTCCTCAACACACCAGTCGCTTGGATTCTACAAAAGCCTGTTGAATCTACAACCAGTTGCTGGAGAAGGAAGGAGATTCTGACATCTTTGGTGAGATATGTCTGGACAGATCAGACAGTATCTGAAGCTGGACCTGTGACTGTGGTGACTGGAGGCTCTCTGTCAAATCTTTACCAGTGTAGTGTCTGTGTAGATCTATCTGTTTATCTGCCTTTATGTGTTCCTGTGCTGTTCTTGATTAGGTTAATAAAATTACTTCCAAGTTGTTCTGACGACTGCCATGTTATTTATGTGTCAGCCAGAAGAACACTGCAGGAAATAGGTCCCTAGGTCGAAAGGAAGCGTGACAGTGAGTCCAGGGAAAACGGAGGAGGGTTGGCAGGTAAAGACCTATTCCAGCCAGGGCTATAGAAGATTAATTAAACATTGTGACCGGGCTATTTGGGACCCTCCACGTAGCTTGTTACAGGTGTAACATGCATTCCACTTGTGGAGATGGAAATGAAACGAGGAATGTGTGTTTACATGCACTATGCCATAAATGTCATATTATCATAACTGTATATGCATGTATTTGGTTTATTAACGCAATGTGACACATAACACTAACAAACGGCAACGCTCTGTAATATACACAAACAAAGAAACACACCTTGTACACCTTGTAAATATACATTGTTTTGTATGAAATAAACGTTGGAAAAAAAAAAAATTTTTTGTCAAGTGTAGATATTTCTGCCCGCGTAGATTTATCTACACTTCGTTTGCTTAAAGTAAAGAGAGTGTCACCAAATTCGTAACTCAACTCGCCGTCCAATAACACTGACAACATAAAATGACACTTCTCCCCCGATGTGTCTCCACCTTGCCGTGGTGGGGGAGCTTGCGTGTCCCATCGACCCCATGTGCTTGCCGATGGATGAAAACTACATATCGGACTGCTTATGGGATAGGGGCCAGACTAAGAGAGACACAACCTGCTGCTCTGCAGGTAGACTGAGGATAGCAGTCAAAATTTTAAATCAGGCGCACGAAGGCAGGAGTTCTTGGTCCGGACAATACTAAGGCGAGGGTTTAGGCCTCTAAGCCACAAACTCTCGGATGTGAGAGCCGGGCCGATACCCACCTACCGAAAAATAGAGGTGGCAAACTGAGCACGCTACATGCCCAGTTCTGATACTTGTTCGAAGGTTCTCAGCTGGGGGATATGAGGGATTCCCGGATGAGAGGGCCTGGTCGTTTCTCGTTCACTGCTGCACGGAGGTAAGGTGCTGAGCCGGCAGCACATGTAGCCTACCTCGTGAGCGAGTACTAAAATGCAGAAAGTGTCCCAGTCGAATGAAATGGTTACGAAAACTGTCTGTATCTAACTCATAGAGTGTAGACAAAAGTGAAAAACGTCTCAATAACACGAAATGGAATGCACGGCTAGCGAATCCATTGCGTGGACCGAAGTCGAAAGCAAAAGCTTACCGAGTGGATGTCGCCCGCAGTCTGACCGTACCTGGTGTGTGCTTGAGCGACCAGTGGCAAGCGAGATGCCCAACACATGGAATGAGGAACTAAAGCAGCCATGAGCAGGACGTCGCAACTCCTTGGGTGAGCCCAGTCTCAGAGCAATATGTGCCGGCTCTGCAATTATGGAAGCCTCCTTGGATAGCTTTGGAAAGGACCATGGTCTGCCCCTGCCTTCCCTTGAGGGATGACCGTGATGTCGAGGATCGTTCTATCTTGACCAGCTGAAATGTGGGCGACATCACAACAAAAAGTCTAACGTGCCTCGAAACCCGAGGAAGGCTAACCTCATTAAAAAATGCCCGCCGAAGCCGGAAGTGCCGTCCTACGGGTGGCAAAATAAAAATTGGCACTACGTATTTACGTCCGAGTGAAATGTCTCGTCCGAATGCCTCTCGTGCTAGGAACAGCTCTGACTATCTAGTTTCCGAATGCCGCTCTTGTTCGGAACAGCTCTGACTAGGTAGTTTTCCGAATGTCAGTCGTGCTTGGACCAGCTCTGACGGGCGCAACGACAAGCACATGTCCGTGTCGAAAACTCGCTGAGTGGATACCGTCTGCAGACCTGTCTGGTTTGTGCGGGAACGGCCCGGGGTTAACGAGGTGCCCAATATATTGAAGTGAGGAATTAAAGCAGCCATGAGCAGGACGTGACGATTCCCTCGGTGAGCCCAGTACCAGAGCATTATGTGTCGTCTCTGCAATTATGGAAGCCACCCAGGATGGCGGAAAATGCTATGGACTGTCCATGCCTTCCTTTGAGGGATGACTGCGAAGTCTTCGACTGTTCCAACTCGACCAGCTGGGAGTCTCCCAGGAATGCTAACCTGGTCAAAAATGCACGCAGAAGCCGGATGTGTTGACCTAAGGGTTTCGACCCAAGGGTGCCTAACGCACACCGCAATCACATCTGAAAAAAACACTCCGGATGAACGCAAAGAAGAAGAAGAAATTACACTTAAGTAGTGCATCTTTACATAACAGATTTCGAGACATACAGGACGTTGCGGCGATTAGCCGTCATCAGAAAACAAACACATTCACAAACATTCACAGATCAGAACTGTGAGGTAAGTATGAACACATTTTTGTCAATTCTCATTTTTTTTTCAATTCTCATTTTCTCCTCATTGCTTTAATTTTTTTTCATCCTTTTGTTCTTCTCGTCCTGTCTTCACCTTGTGATGTAGTCACAGGAGATCTCCTTGACTATCTCCTTGACTCCTCCTGATTGCGAACACAATTTTCCGTCTCCCCATGAGAAATAGGACATCGTGGATGCACCCTCGCTCGAAACACTGGCACCTCATTGACTATGTCATCGTCAGGAGGAGTGACAGACAAGACGTTCGAGTGACAAAATCCATGTGTGGTGCCGAATGTTGGACAGACCATCGTCTCATTGTCTCGAAAATAAACATTCACATCAGGCCACCACGGCGTCCTCAAGGGGCGAAAATGCAAAAAAAAGCTAAATGTCACCCGCCTAAACAGCAAGAAAATGCAGCAGTCGTTTGAAAATATGCTGGAAGACCGCCTCAAGCCCAATGCTGAAGCTAAACAGGGTACAGAAACAGAATGGAGAGCCCTAAAGGACATAATTTACAACACTGCTATGGAAATCCTGGGTCCAGCCCCCCGAAAGCATAAAGACTGGTTTGATGAAAATTCCGAAGACATCAACCAATTGCTGGCCAAGAAACATCTTCTCCTCAAGGCACATTTGAATGACCCAAAGTCAACATAAAAAAAAGATGCTTTCAAGAACATTCAGAGAGTAGTGCAGCAGAAACTTCGGCACATGCGGGACTCCTGGCTGAGCAGCAAAGCTGATGAAAGTCAGGGCTTTGCTGACAGACATGATATGAAAAACTTCTACGACTCACTGAAAGCGGTCTATGGTCCTACATCACCAGGCATAGTTCCCCTCCTCAGTGCAGACGGGGGAACATTGGTCACCGATAAGAAAGAAATCCTTCAACGCTGGGCAGAGCTATTTCAGCAAAATCTTAAATGCAACTTCCTTCTTCGATGATGAAACCATCAACTGCCTTCCTCAAGTTCCCACCAATGAGACACTTGATGACCTGCCAACCATAGTGGAAGTAAACAAAGCTATCCAGCAACTCTCCAGCGGCAAGGCACCTGGTCCTGACTCCATCCCAGCAGAGATATACAAGGCAGGTGGGCCGGTCCTAACAGAGCAGCTTCACCAAGTCTTCACAAACATATGGATGAACGAGACCTATGCCACAAGATTTCAAGGACGCGTCAATAGTCCACCTTTACAAACGTAAAGGAAACCGCCAATCCTGTGACAACCACCGAGGCATCTCCTTGCTTTCAATTGCAGGGAAGATACTCGCCAGAATTCTTCTCAATCGCCTCACAGCCCATCTCGATCAAGGTCTTCTTCCTGAGAGTCAATGTGGCTTCAGAAAAGAACGTGGAACTGTTGACATGATTTTCGCTGCAAGGCAGCTGCAAGAGAAATGTCAGGAACAGAACTGCGAAATATTCTCCACTTTCATTGACCTTACCAAGGCTTTTGATACAGTCAGCAGAGAAGGACTGTGGAAGATTATGGCAAAATATGGCTGTCCACGAAAGTTTGTCTAAATAGTGCGGCTATTTCATGACGGCATGCAGGCAAGAGTACAGGAAAATGGTGAACTGTCTGAACCCTTTCCTGTCACCAATGGAGTGAAGCAAGGATGTGTCCTGGCACCAACACTGTTCAGCCTCATGTTTTCAGCCATGTTGATGAATGCCTTCGAGAACAACGACATTGGAATAGACATCAATTACCGTATGGATGGAAAGTTATTCAATCTCAGAAGGCTGAAAGCTAAAACCAAAATTAACAGCGACACCTGTCAGAGAGCTCCTGTTTGCTGATGATTGCGCTCTATACGCCAACTCAGAGGCGGACATGCAACATAATGTTTCAGCTTTCTCACATGCCTGTGCCAACTTTGGGCTCAATATCAACTTGGAGAAGACTGTAGTTATGTACCAGCCAGCTCCAGGGAATAATCACACTGTGCCGAATATCAAAGTGAATGATCATAAACTAAGTGTTGTGGACAAATTCACCTATCTTGGCAGCACTGTGTCACAAGCTGCCACAATTGATGACGAAGTGAATGCAAGAATCTCCAAGGCCAGTGCGGCCTTTGGCAGACTGTACAAGAATGTATGGGACAGAACTGGAATAAGCCTGCAAACAAAGCTAAAAGTCTACAAAGCAGTTGTATTATCCACACTGCTATATGCTTGTGAAACCTGGACTGTTTATCAGCGACACGCTAGGAAATTAAACCACTTCCACACAGTCTGCCTAAGGAAGCTACTGAAGATTAAATGGCAAGACAAGATTCCAGACACTGAAGTCCTAGAAAGAGCGTCCATGCCCAGTATCCACACTTTACTGATGAAGAATCAGATTCGCTGGGCTGGTCACTTGACTCGCATGCCAGATCACAGGCTCCCTAAACGAACTTTTTACAGCGAACTGCGTTGTGGTAAACGCTCCCAAGGTGGCCAGAGGAAACGTTTTAAAGACACTCTGAAAATTTCACTGAATGCTTTTGGAATTCATCATGACACCTGGGAGGCTGCAGCAAGAGACCGAAATTCGTGGCGTGCATCATTACGCAAAGGTGTAGTCATATGTGAGGCAACCAGGACTGCAAAAGCTGTGAAGAAAAGGCAGGACAGAAAAACCACTGCAGGAAATCCTCCTCCAGAGACGTCAAGCATTCTTTGCCCACATTGTCAAAGAACATTTCGAGCCAAAATAGGCCTTATCAGCCATCTTAGAACCCACGGCTCCACACCTTCAACCCCACTGGATGAAATGAATGGTCATCATCATTCTTGATGGACAAACAACAACAACAACATGTTGTGTTTGTGAATGTGTTTGTTTGTTGATGAAGGCTAATCCCCGCAACGTCCTGTATGTGTCGTAAATCTGTTATGTAATGCTGCATTAGTTTGTGTCATTTTATATTGTTTACATTTTCACAGCTTTACCGCAGTCCCACCCAATAGCACTGACAAGAGTTCTGGAAGAATCTCAAAACTGAGAGGGAGGACCAGGAGAACTTTACATCAGATAGCGGTGGGAACTATTAATAGTTTGACTCTTCTCTGGCTGTTGAACGAGGGGATGGAGCCCATGTGGGAATGTCCTAAGTGCAGTGATGTCGGTTCTCAACTCAGCTCAACTAATACTGGCAGTGGTTTTTGCTGGATCACTATGGGCCGAAAGGTACATAGTGGAACTAAAGGGCTCACCAAAAAAAAAAACAATAAAAAAAACAAAAAACAAAGGGAACCTCATGGGGCGGGCGGCTCTTGGCTCTGAGGGAACCGCCAGACCTTAAAAAAATGTGACAGGCAATATTCCCCCCCCCCCCCTTTTCATTATTATATATGAGTCCTCTAAAAGTACTGGAGAGTTTTGGTCATAGACCATAACTTTATGAAGGGAAAATCCCAACTGCACCTCCCCGTGGTAGAGGATGGAAACACACCACGGTGTGGCTAACACAGCTCTGGGGACCGAGTATCCACCGGAATAAGTGGACATCTCTGCAGCTGAGCAGAGCAGGGCACTCACTTGTCCTGACAGTCGGAAATGGCTGTCAAAGGCAGAGGTAAAAGACCACCATGTGAATGTGGACGGCAAGGGGAAACCACCACATTATCTTCCAAGATTTCATGGCAACACACATTTCAGAGATAGTGATTCACTATTAGTGAACGACGATAATGGCTGTCTTAGGACATCCTCGTCCGGTAGGGACAATCATGAGCCACAGATGACACCAGACCGTCATCCAGCTACAGATGGCAAAACCTTAATTAAATAAATTTAGAGTAGGAACATGGAATGTTAGGACATTATATGAGCTAGGAAAGTTAAACAATGTTCTAAGAGAAATGGAAAACATGAAAATGAATATACTAGGCATAAGTGAGATGAGATGGATTTCCCTATTCACAAAATTTTGATCGGCTCCCTTCGCCATATCACATTCAGAAAAAATTGTTTTTTCTCCAGCGTTTACTTCATACAAAGCAATGTATATGTACAAGGTGTAATGCGTGTTTCTTTGTTTGTGTATCTTACAGCGCGTTGCCGTTTGTCAGTGTTATGTGTCACATGCGTTAATAAAACAAATACATGCATATACAGTTATGATAATATGACATTTATGGCATAGTGCATGTAAACACACATTCCTCGTTTCATTAGGCGAGGAGAGGAGTGGGTCAGTGCCAGCGGAGCGGTCAGACTTGTGCAGAGTTATAATCACATTGAGTCGGGAGTGCAGGGAGTGGCCAGGAGGGGCCACGGAAGTGAAAATCCAGCAACTAATTCAGGATAATGCTCGCCCGGGTGATGTGATTATCTACACAGATGGTTCGGTGTTGAGAGGTAGTAGAGGTGCCTGGGGTTTCTTCGCAAAGGCTAATGGTCGACGTTTGGTGCAGGAGAGCCTGGCATATGATACCACAACATCTAGCTTAAGAATGGAGGTGAGGGCAGTCAGTGCAGCTTTCCGCTGGATGGAGAATACGATACATATACACATCGTGATTGTAACTGACTCAGAAAGCATGCTGAGTAGGGTGAGGACTGGCAGGCTTCGTGCCGAGTGGCTTGCTTCGCTTCGGAGGTCACGGGTGGCAAGCATCGTCTGGATATTTTCTCAGGGGCATGCTGGTGTGTAGGGGATTGAACAGGCAGACAGATTGGCTGGCTCTGCAAAACTTGGTGGAGTATTGATGCATGATAAGACAGACGTGGTTGCGGCCTTGTGGGAGCACGTGTACACCTCGGAGGAGCAAATGGATCACCATGGTCTGGCAAGAATGCGACAGCGTGGAGTGACGAGGGGATCTGGCCGATGCTCGACACTTAGAGGAAAGGCCAATATATTAAAGTGAGGAATTAAAGCAGCGATGAGCAGGACGTGACGATTCCCTCTGTGAGCCCAGAACCAGGGCGCTATGTGTCAGCCCTGCAACTATGGAAGCCGCTCTGGATGGCGGAAAATGCCATGGACTGTCCCTGCCTTCCCTTGAGAATGACCGTGAAGTCTTCGACTGTTCCAACTTGACCAGCTGGCATGTGGAGGGTACCACAAAAGTGAGAGTCTCCCAGGAATGCTAATCTGGTCAAAATTGCACGCTAAAAGTCGGATGTGTTGGCCTAAGCCCCAGGGTGCCTAACGAGACACACCGCAATCACATCTGAAGAATAAAAAAAATTATCCGGATGAACGCAAAGAAGAAGATTCCATTTCTGTCCCACACATTCTTGTACAGTCTGCCAAAAGACACGTACAGACCAGATGGAAGCAGAAGAAGAAACCGACCACATAATAAACAATGAACAGAGAGGAATAGCAGAGTCCATGGGAATCTCGATATTTGAAGCCTATAAACGGGCACTCTCCCATTATTTATACATCATCTCTACACTGCAAAGTAGGCTACAAGAAGGACAAGATGGGATGAGAGATGGGAAACAACCAGGGGGTGATAGCAGATTTTACAACTATTTAAGAATTTATTTGCATTATAAAATCGCACTGGAGAGTAATATTGAAGGCAAGCGAGCAAGAGGTAGACAACGATGCAAGTGGGAAGATAACATCAAGAGATGGACTAACATAACAGCAGTCGGACAGAATGTACAATCTTCTGCTTCTTCTGCGTTCATCTGGAGTTTTTTTTTTCTTTTTCGAACGTGATTGCGTTCTGCCTGTTTACAGCAGAGCTGCGTTCTTGCGCCGTTAGGCCGACACATCCGACTTTTGCGGGAATTTGTTGACCGGGTTAACCTTCCCGGAGGAATGTACAATCAAGACGAGAGACAGTCCGTGTGTTGAGGATCCTATTGCCTTGCCGCCAACCTTCATTGTGGAGACGGCACCTAATTGATAATGATTGATGGCTGACATGTAGTTTTGCCTGTGGTCATGATTATTTGTAAAACAGTCACAAAACACTTTTATTTATTATAACATTTAATTGAAATATGATATTGAAACTGCGCAGTCAGTTAACGAAAGGAAAATGTAAACAGAATCGCAGCGCGCAGACATTAAGCATTGTTTGTGGTTATTGTTATCCGCGCAGGGAGGACAAAGCAATGTTTGTTGTTATTGTTATCCGCACAGGGAGGACAAAGCAACGAGTGCGAGCCATTGGACCAGACATTGTTGTTCTAATACGAGGACGGCAGAAACGACAGTTAGGCGACATTGGGGTCGTTGATGGGCCGACCCATTCATAGGGGTTCTAGCATCTGATGAACTCCCCAAAACCATACGTTTCTTTATAAATATGTTTGCTACGATAGTTAAACGGTGTAAAATAGATAATAAAGACATATAATTTAGATTTTTAGTCTTAGTTTATACATAATGTGAAATACGTGAAGAATATTTGCCACCTGTATGAATATCCCCCCTAAAGCGTAAATGTAACACCCCACCTTTGACATAATATTTGGTGTTATGGAAGTCGGTTTATGGGCATGGCTGGTCGCAGACTTGCAGGGAATATCGGTATTTGCAGCGGTACATCTACTCGGTTTGTGGTGTTAGCTCGCTAATATTGTTTGCTGATGGATTTAATTCTTCGTACAGCTCGACCGTAACGGATTTGGAGTGTTCGTGTCCCTGTGGTTGTGATCGAATCTGCGAAGCAACACGGCGAAAGTAGCAGAAGTGGCGAATTTGTGTCACAAGTGGTTTATGATTCTGTTCGTTTGTGACCCAGGCTCGAGTTTCCTGCCGACCAGAATGTGTTTGTGATAATAACATGATTCCATAGTGGATTTAATATAACCATACACATTTAATAATATTATTAATATCGTCTTGTGTGTATATTTCATAAAGAAAGTGATAAATATTAATATGTAACCTTGAAATCCAGCCGTTCTCGGGTAGTGGCTGTCGGCTGCGATTTTTATTTTCTTGGAAAATTGTCAACACGGGTTTTTGGTGCATCAACATCACAAGTTAGTAGTGATTAAGTCAAAAGTCCGAAGATCTCAATTAAGTTGCATCCGGTATGAGTTTATCAACTTCACCGGGTAATGAAATGGCAGTCCAACAGTCCCAGTACTCTACTGCAACATTTTCAGCTGGTACCAAAGAGGTACCCCACCAACCACAGCCATACCCGAACAAAAGCACTCTTGTTAGAAAATTGTCATCAAATCCATATGAGCCCACCAGTTCTGAAACATCCTCGTATGATGATCATTCTCATGTTGTGGGCATACATTCTTACGCTGGCAGTGAAGACAAGTTATATAAACATTTTGAAAGCAGCTCCAGTATGCCTTTCCCAGAGTCCTGCACAAGTGTGTCTTATAGAGCAAGTCTAGATGAGAGCGATGAGGACGAAGATGAGGATAGCAGCAATGATGAAAAGCAGAATGAACAGATTATCTTAGAGCATAGTTCAGACAATAAAAGTGATATTACAGACATCTCCACAATATCAAGTTCTCTAAGTCAGGTAGAAAACTCTGAGCATCAGTCTTACCCAGAAGTGTTCAGTCCTGACCACAGTACTGAGATTGTGACCAGTTCTCCTGAGTTAATTCAAACCAAACATAATAACAACTACCACCAGCCACAGCATCTTCAGCAACAATGCAACCACAATGATCAGTACCATTTGCAACAGCAACAAATTATGAGAAACTCAAACTTAAACACAGGCAGAACTACTACTGATTCTTCAAATGCATTTGGAAATAAAATAAATGGGTATAAATTAAATAAAAATGAAAATGAAATATATAACATAGAAAAAGAATCTCATGCAACTGATGAACCTCATCAGAACAATGGTACAGTTTTAAGCCCACCGAAGAGCACAGAAATAAATTCATGGGGACATTTTCATAAACCCGCCGAGAGTAACTACAGATACAGACGTAGTCATTATTCAAGTGAAAGTGATGAAGAAGATACGTTAAAAAGCTCAAAAAACCAGCAGAAACAAAACAGCAAACTTTCAGCTTATAAATCTCACCAGTGCCATTGTAAGTCCCCTTTGCTTTCAGAGCCACCAGCTGTTCACCGAAGCAACGGACACAGAAATCAGACTCGCAGCTCCACCGAAAGACAAATTTGGACGCAGAATGGAATAAAGCCACAAGAGTTTAAGGAGAGACTAGTGGTAAGCATACTGTTGTATTGATTTTATTCTTTGCTTGTTTGTTAATAGTCTAGTTGGCTTCTCTGTCACGAGGTCCTTTAAGGTTTGTACTTATTCTTTAGTTGCTGTGATGGACAAGAATCCTCATGTTTCCCACATAACACAGTTATGCTGAAAAAAAAATTGGATAAATGAAGAAGATGATAACAACCCCTACAGCTAGGACATACCAGGATCCACACTATTATATGACGCACACAGTGATTTCATGCACAACAAATGACGAATAATACATCAGTTTCTCTAGGCTTGTACCGCAGACAGCAGATCACTGACTCCACAACTGCCCACAATATGACTTATGTAAGCAAACCTTCTGTCCTAGAGAAACAACAGTGGAGGATAAACTGAGTGAACTGGAAAAAAAAAAACCATCCATCATGTGCCATGCCGATGAGCGTGGACAGTCATGTTTTGCCATCTCACTCAATCACCAGTGTCGTGGATCAGCTCTGTGTTTCTGTCTTGACCATGCCACGTGGCCAAGCCATCCAGGTATTTACTTGTTGGTCTTCCTCTTGGTCTTTTCCCTTCGATCTTGCCAGTTGTCACCAAGTTCTCAAATTCATTTCTTTTCATAACATGTCCAAAAAATTTTGACTGTCTACATTTAATGTCTCTAATCAGTTTACGATCTTCATTTGTTTCTTGAAGGACTTGTTCATTGGTTTTTCTGTCTGTCCATGGTATTCTTTGCATTTTTCTCAGAAACCACATTTCCACAGCCATCAGATATTTTTCAGCTTTACTGCTCATTGTCCACGCTTCACATCCATACAAAATTACAAGTTCTGTGTAGCACTTCAACACTCTTTTTCTCATTTCAGTTATCTTTTTATTGGTCAGTATGTTTTTCATCTTGCTACCTTCGCAATGACAATTCTTGTTCTAATCTCTTCAAGGCATCCCCCATCAGATGTTATGACTGTTCCGAGATAACTGTACCGATTCACTTGTTTAAGAATATGCCCTTTTACTTGTAAATTACATTGTGGTATTTCCTTCTTCCTAGTGACAAAAAAAACCCCCCAGTGAAGTTCATACAAGAGACAACATTGCAGATACAGACAAACAATTTCAAGCAAACAAAAGAAGAAGTCCCTCTAGTAATTAGGTTGAGTCTGTTGACAAAGAAATATCTAAAACCCACTGAGAAGCATTCCCAACCTTGACCTAATCCCAAACAGTCCTTGTACTGTTATGAACTATGACCTGGTTACATCTTAATATGCCCCTCTGCAGATGTGTGATTACAATGCCATTCTCCCTCACCATGGCGGTTTCTGAGCTTGAAGAAGGGAGAGAGAGCTGTGCAACTGTCCCCATGTAGATGCTGCTATGATGCTGGGTCAAGAGAAGAGGCTCCACACAAATGTCACTCCAATAGATTAAAATCAAGCCATTTTCAGGGGTCAGACTACCTGAACACATTTTGCATCAGACTTAGAGTTAAAGCTCAGTCTTCCAGAGACTTTACAAACATCAGTGACAGTATTTTACATCAGCATAGTATTTTGTTACTTTATGACACTACCTTACAGTATATATTATATCAGCGTAGTATTTTTTTACTTTATGAAACCACCTTACATTATATATTACATCAACATAGTATTTCATTACTTTATTAAACTATAAGGGGCGTTCATTTGAAATCCGTTTGTGCCGCACCGCGTGTAATTGTCTATGTTGAACATGATCTTGTCATAGTCATGTGATAAGTACTGACCAATGAATAAAAGAGTACGTGCTTATCGTCCCATGATGCATAGGTTCTGTTTCTAACCGTTGAGAAAATGGCTGGGTTGATCCAAAATCCGTCCAAAGAAGCTGAAAGAGCAGTGATTCAGTTTCTTCCATTTGAAGGGTGTTGACCAGTGGACATTCATCGAAGAATGCAGGCAGTGTATGGTAACAAATGTGTGTCGAAGACAACAGTGACAGACTGGACACGAATGTTTCGGAAAGGACGTCAATTCATGACAGATCTTCGACGGCCGGGTCAAGCGCATATTGTTGCAACAGAAAAAACCATTGCCAAAACTGATACAGCAGTACAGATGAACCGTTGTCGAAGCATACGTTTGCTTGCAAAATAATTTGATGTGTTAATTGGGACAATTCAAAACGTCATTCATAAAGAAACTGCAACATCGGAAGGTGTGTTCACAGTGGGTACCACGGATGTTGACCAACCACCAAAAAGAGGAACTCATGGGATGGTGTTTGAACCACTTGCTGCGTTACATAGTGGAGGGTGATGCATTTCTCTTCCGCTTTGTGGCAGGCGATGAATCATGGTGTCACCACTTTGAACCGAGCAGCAAAAGAGAGAGCATGCAATCCTCTTTTGCGGACGGCATTCGCTGCCTACCTAAGCAATGGGATGCTTGCCTAAAAGCCTACAGCAACTTCTTCTGACCAACCCATATGCATAATTCATTCAAAATGAATGCGTTGTTTAATTCTACCATGCCTGTTAATGTTTCTTTCATGCTTTTGTAATACAGCCATTGGAACGGGTTTCAAATGAACGTCCCTAATACATAGCAGTTTATATTACTTCAACATAGTGGTTTGTTACTTTATCTGTAGTCGAATGGTTGAACACCAGCTATTGTTAATCTCTAAAGTTTCTTTCTCATTGATACGTCTTACCTTCCTGTCATGAAGAGAATGTAATTATGCTAATTGAAAACCAAATACAGTGAGATGTTGTGCAGCCTAGCGTAGGAGAGGAAATGTTATGAATACATGCATATTGCTATATTAAGTTTTAGTTGTTGTTACCTTATTGCGAGGATGTTTTGTAAAATGTGTTATTGCTTTATTGACAGTTGATGAAGAAATGGTTTTCTGAATGTAATGATGGACAGAAGAACTTGGTCATGAAAGGGATGCTGGTAAGTTAATGTTTCTCTTCTTCTCCATCTCGTCCTCCCTCCCTCCAAGGGCCGAATGTAAGATGGGCCTGCGTGCCCAATTTGTTACCCTTTGAAAATAAAGTCTGTTCGTTCGTTTGCTCCTCTTTCTCCACCTTCTCTTCCTCCTCCCCCTCCTCCATCTACTTTTTCTTCCCCTCCCCCTCCCTCATCTGCTTCTTTCTTTTCTTCTTCTCCTTCTCATTCTCTTCTACTTCTTCCTTCTCCTCCCTCCTCTTCCCCCTCCTCTTCCCCCACCTCTACTCCCTCCTCTTCCCCTCCTCTTCCCCCACCTCTACTCCCTCCTCTTCCCCCTCCTCTTCCTGGGTTTTGCAGCAAAAGTTTTCTATTCGATGTAGTAGTCATAAAAGTCTCACACCAACCCTCTCATAGCATGCATGGTAGGTTATAGTGTCACTTTTGTTTGCTTCCCTTGTGAGCCATACTACCACACAGGCAGAACTTAATGTTTAATTGTTGTTGTTGTGCATATCTATAGCCAATGAGCCACAGTACCACACAGGCAGAACTTAATGGTTAATTGTTGTTGTTGTGCATATCTAGAGCCAATGAGCCATAGTACCACACAGGCAGAACTTAATGGTTAATTGTTGTTGTTGTGCATATCTAGAGCCATGAGCCATAGTACCACACAGGCAGAACTTAATTTTTAATTATTGTTGTTGTGCATATCTAGAGCCAGTGAGTATATTTTTATTTTGTGATCTTTGCCAGAGACAAAAGTAATTAGTATAGAGACCAGCAAGAACCAATTTTATCAGTGCGAAATGTCGAAAGCTGACCTAGTTTGGCCATACAGCTTGTCATGACACCCTCTAAAAGGGAACAGTTGAGAAGGCAGAGAAAAACTGGAATGTATTAATAGTACAGAATGGACAGGATGTAGTATTTCCACACTTGTATGCATTGTTGTGACGCACAGCAGTGGAGAGCTCTGGTTGCTGATGCTTTCATCATGACAGGCTCACCATGGTGAAGTGGTCAAGCCATCTGGTTTGCATCCTGAAGCTTGTGGGTTTATTTTTGAACTGTCGTTTGGACCAAAAGTGAAATTTTTCCAGAGATTTCTGGGGGTCATCACTTGAGCTTAAGGAGTTCATGCTTTGTGTGATGCTCTTGGCATGCTGTTTGCCCTTCATTGGATAGAGACCCCACTAGACTTAGTGCAATAAAGTTGATCCTCTCACCTTTAACCTTTGACCCATAACCATCAAGACACTCCTGTATGTTTGGCATTATGTTACTAAGATAAGAATAGTTATTGCCATGTTTCAGAATGTGCACGCTTTCTATAGCTGCTGTATGTGTCACACATTATGTATTTATCTTTGTCTTCTCCTTATGTCTGTTATCTCCCAGTGGAGTGTATTCTCTCAGCCAACTCACTCACTGCAAGCCCCTTAGAGTCATCGTAGGTTGGATTTTGGAGCTGAAGTGTTCTACTGGACGATGTAGCCAGTCTCACACCAACACCCCTTAATCTCCTCTCTCTGCATGCTAGGTGAGGTCAGCATGGGCGAATGGATTAGATCACTTGCTCTTAAACATTTGGTGTGTTGATGCTGAGGTAGTGGGTTCAATTCTACGTTGGTTTTTTTTTTTTTTTGGTGCATATCCTTTTTTACAGGACATCGCTGTCAACACCAGCATTTTACTGCTGTTGTTGATGTCTTGGCAAGTTTACGTTCAGTAGTTTGCCATTGCTTTCTGAACGACCGGCTCCCGTACCAATTCGTTAAAACCCAGCGCATCGTGATCTGCTGCCAAATCGCGCGCAGCTGTATTTCAAATGCGGGTAAGTGGGATTACGAACCGCGTCTACTATTGGTTAGTTAAACTAAAATGTTCACTTCACGTCCTCAACTTGGCAACGTAAATTACAAGTACCTCAGAAGTCGAAGTGGGTTCACCTAATGGTAAGGGACACTGGTAATAGGGAAAGCTAATCCACACGCAACAAAAATCAGTCCAGTGCACTAAAAGTAGTAGGATGTGTATGGACTATGCTTGAGTTTGAAGCGAGCATAAAGCAGAAACAAAAAAAAATAAATGCACGCTTACATATGATTGTCTCTGTTTTGTGGAAAATTGTGGAGCCTGAACATGGCTTTTAATTAGAGTATATTTTGTTTATCTCTGTTTTGTGATAAAGTGTGGAATGGAATGTGGCTTTTAGTTAGAGTGAACATTTGGTTGTCTCTGTTTTGTGATAAACAGTGGAATGGAACATGATTATTGGCAACAGTGAACATGTTAATGTAATTGTGACTGTTCCTTTGTGTTGCAGGGCTTGTGTGAATGGCCCCAGCTACACCTGTTGTCCGTGTATATGTCCAAAGAACTGCACCACGGATGCCCTTCCAACTGTGAGGACATCATTACGTGGTTGCCCAGGGATCTTGCTTTAAAGGTCATGTCTTATCTGGACCCTGGTGAGTACTGTTACTGGAAGGAATATTTTAAGTTAAATGACAAGAAAGTTAATTTAACTTAATACAATTTGCTGGCCATAAGTCTTCATGCGAACTGTTAAGATAATGGCCTGAAGTAAGTAAAGAAAATGTCGTGAAGTAAGTAAAGAACATGTCATGAAGTAAATAAAGAACATGTCATGAAGTAAATAAAGAACATGTCATGGAGTAAGTAAAGAACATGTCATGAAGTAAATATAGAACATGTCATGAAGTAAGTAAAGAAAATGTCATGAAGTAAATAAAGAACATGTCATGGAGTAAGTAAAGAAAATGTCATGGAGTAAGTAAAGAACATGTCATGAAGTAAATATAGAACATGTCATGAAGTAAGTAAAGGACATGTCATGAAGTAAGTAAAGGACATGTCATGAAGTAAGTAAAGGACATGTCATGAAGTAAGTAAAGGACATGTCATGAAGTAAGTAAAGAACATGTCATGGGGAAGTCACACACTTACGTTTGAGATAGATACAGCCTGTTAACTTGGATGGAACCATGACCTACATCACTGTTCCGTTCAATCCACTGACTTTTAACATGGCTAAAGTACTTCAGTGTCTGAGAGATGATACTGTTTGTGAGTTTGTGTTCTTTGATGTTCAGATCTGGTAGGATGTCAGTGTTCATTTCTTCATTAATATGATCACTTGACAACAATCATCAAGGGAATTTCAGGTCAGCATAGCCGAATGGATAAATATGCTTGTTCCTAAAACATCCGGTGTGCTGATGTTGAGGTACGGATTCAACCCCAACACTGGTCAGTTGGACTAAAATGTTGACTTCTTGTCCTTGACTTGGGGACATAAATGACAAGTACCTCACTGATTGTGAAGTACACTGGTAATAGAGAAAGTTAACCTCTGAAGTTGGAGTGGGTTCGCGTGAAGGCGAGGGACACTGGTAAAAGGGAAAGCTAACCCACATGCAAAATTCAGTCCATTTCTACTATAAATAGTGTGTAAGGACTACGCTTGAGTTTAAAGCGAGTGAATGAAAAAGAAAAGAAAAAAGAGAAAGCTAATCCACACACAAAGATCAGTCTAGTGTACTAGAAGTAGTAGCATATGTATGGACTACGTTTGAGTTCAAAGCGATCAAACACCCAAAATCCCCGGGAAGGTTAACCCGGTCAACAAATGCCCACAGAAGTTGGATGTGTCGGCCTAACGGCGCAAGAACACAGCTCTGCTGTAAACAGGCACAACGAAATCAGGTCCGAAAAAAAAAAAAAAAACTCAGGATGAATGCAGCAGAAGAAGAAGAAACTCAAAATAAAAATCAGGTGCATTCATACAGTTATATCTTGACTAAATGCCTCAAGCATCATGTTTGTTTCTGCCTGTCATATCCACAGTCAGCCTGTGCCATGCAGCTCAGGTGTGCCGTGTGTGGCGACAGTTGGCGGAGGATCAGTCACTGTGGTGCAGGTTCTGCTGCCAGACCAAATGGAGGCTCTCCAAGGCTGCTGAGCACAAGCAGGTTATCAGATGTGTCC
>JACEFZ010015591.1:0-17500 GCA_014155875.1 Cepaea nemoralis
ACCCTCATAGAATATACAATTAGATACACAGAAAAGAATCATATGTATTTAAATGATGTGAAATATAGACAATGAATGAACGTGATATTCTCTGTCTTTCTGAACGTTCACCTTCTCTTTCTCCCCCTTTGTCTTCAGAAAATTCGGTTTTCATCTATTTCCCAATTTTTTGTTTTGTTTTAATCTTCTTGTTCTTTTTATCCAACGTAGTCATCTCTACCTTGTTCCTGTTCTTCATCTTCTCTGTGTCCCTCTACCCATTGCATCTTTTTTCTCCTCTTGTAATGTTTTCGTCCCTCGCTGCCCTATGTATCTCCGCGATCTTCTTCAAACCTCTCCTTCCATGTCCGTTCTGTCGCTGTACTCTTCTACTGTCATCTTCTTTTTGTATTTCTGCTGTTATCATCTTCTCCTAACTTTTGTGCTGTCTGTATATCTTCTCGGTAACATCTTATTGTCTTCATCTTTCCTTTCCTCTTGTAATGTTTTTATTTTCCTATTGGTCTTCTACTGTAGGTCATTTTTCTCCGTCATTTTCTACTCTGTATTCTAATTCTCTGTCCTCTACTTCTCTGTCTTCTCCTCCTAATGTTTTCATCTTCTCGTTAATCTTCAATTGTTTTTATCTTCCCTGTGCTATCTTTCTATTGTTATCGCCCCTTTCTTCTTATAGTATCTTACTCTTCTCTTTCCTCTCCTTCTATGCTCTCTTCTGCACTGCCCTGTCCTGTGCTGTCTTTCTTTTTCCGCACCAAATCTGTACTCTCCCTCAGGGTCATATCTTCTCTATTGCCACCAATTATGTCCTCTCCTCCCCCGTCCTCTCTCTTTCTGTCCTAATCAAATATTTCATCTCTTTCTATGTCCGCTAGTTCTCTGTCCTCACCAACCTTGTCTTATCCTTCTCTGTCTAATTCTTCTTTGTCATCACAAATTCTGTGCTCTCAACTATGTACTCTCTTTCCTCGTCCTTTCATCCGTCCTCATCAATCATGTCGCCGCTCCACCTCTGTCCTCACCAACTTTGTCCTCTCCTTATCTGTCCTTACCAACCCTGTCCTCGTATTTTCTGTCATCTCCTGCCCAGTCCTTTTCTTCTCCGTCCTCTCCTTCTCTGTCCTAACTAATTCTGTTCTCTCCTTTTCTGTCATCTATTTCCCTGTCCTCATAACCCCGTTCTATAATGTGCCGTCCTTAATACGGATAAAATAATTCCTTAACGGTTGGGGTGCCCACACCCAAACAATGCTGATGTTCTATAAAGCATTTATCAGGGGCAAGCTAGAATACGGCAGCATTGTGTACGACTCAGCATCAGAAGCCAACAAGAGGAAGCTAGACACCATACAGACCCAAGCACTAAACATCATCTTGGGTGCTGGAAAATGTACATCCAGAGAAGCCATGGAGGTAGCACTGGGTGTACTTCCACTGAGTCTGAGGCGTAAACAGCTGACGTATAACTACTGGCTTAAGGTAGCCCAAGACAAAAACCACCCTGGATACCAAACGTTCAGCGACAACAACAGCAAAAAAAGGGGGGGGGGGCATCCCAATAGTAAAACTGCAAAGACCGGCAGGATGGGAAGCAGCAGAGAAGATGAAGGAAGAAACTGAGCTAGCAGAGATCCTGAAACAGACAAGACGGTTCAAGCCAACAATCCCACTATGGGAACTAACAATCCCATTCACTGACTGTAGTCTAGCAAAGTCCATCACCAAGGACACGGAGGACACAGATGCAAGAGACACGGCCGAGGAATACATACAAGAATTCAGTAAGGACAACCTCATAATATACACAGACGGGTCCAAAAACGAACAGGGAGAGGTAGGAGCAGGGGTAGTGGTCCCAGACTGGAAGCTGAAGAGACAGTTCAAGCTAACAGACCAGACAGCAGTATGCACGGCCGAACTGGTTGCCATAATGAAAGGTCTAGAGATCGCAGCCGAAAATCCACCACTGAGACTGTGTATATTAACAGACTCCCTGTCATCAGTACAAACGCTCGGGAACTTCAATAGAGGCAACAGACCTGACATAAAAGAGGAGATACTAGCGACAGCCACTAACCTCAGGTACATGGGTTGCCAAGTCACCATCGGATGGATACCAGCACACAGGGGTATCCCGGGAAACGAACAGGCAGACAGAGCGGCGAAACGGGGAATAACCAGCACTAATCAAATCTGCACAGGCCTAGGTAAAGTAGAAGGGAAGAATATAGTCAAAAACTACATTCTCAAGGAATGGAGGCAACAGTGGCGAGACAGCGATAAAGGCCGTCATGCCTTCCAATTATTGGGTGAACCCAGATTCAAGCCACAAGTCAAGGCCAACATGAAAGCACCGGCAAACAGACAGCTGTGGATAATCAGATTAGGCAATTGGAAAGACACAAGAGAAAACCCAAACTGCAGAGTATGCCGAGAAAACAACACCATCGAACACTACTTACTAGTAGTATGCGACAAGTACAATAGAGAGCGAAGGGACCTGAGAGATCACTTCGTCAAAATTGGGAACCCAATGACAATGACGGAGTGCCTGCACATAAACAACAACCCGGAAACACAGCGACTGGTCAGACAGTTCCTATGCAGAACAGGGAAGACCGTATAACCTCCCTACACTGTATATATGTATATGTGTGTTTGTTTGTATTTGTGCATGTTTATATATGTTGTTAAATTTAAAAAAAAAAAAAAAAAAAATGACGGGGCAGGAAGGTGGGTTGGCTCTTCCGGTAGAGCACCTGAATTAGGAAGACAGGGAGACCTGGTCATCTTGTTGCCACACCACACCCACACGCCATGAAGAAACCCGCAAAAACTCACAAGCGTAAAGGAGTTTGTAACGCTGACCGGGGGGACAACTTGAGACTTGCAATTAAATGCTCTGCCCTTGCCTACATCAAGTCCTTATGAGGACTGGACATGACCGGGACTAGCCCAGATGAGAATAACACAAGAAACGACAAGCAGTTAGCAGTGCTAACAGAGAAAAGAAGCCAAAAAACGAGAGAATGCGGGCCCAGTAGGCCCAACCAAGGACCGGTCTTTACCAGGACCAGCACAAAACAAATCTATCCGACGAACAGAGCGGAACCAATAAAACTAGTAGGAATTAGGACTAACAATCCACACAACTACGGCTCTCAACAATAACCACAGCTGATGAAGCAGGTTAGACGAGGCCGAATTTGGAATTTTTTTTTGGAAAATTGGAATTGGAATTGGAGTGCCGTCCTTTCCTTTCCTGTTTCTTCAACTCTGTCCTCACCAACTATGTCCTCTCTTTTTCAGTCCTCACCAACTGTCCTCTACTACTATGTCCTCTATTTATCTGCCCTCACCAAGTATGTCCTCTCCTTCTCTGTCTTCGTATACTGTTTCCTCTTCTACTATACTGCTTCTCTCAGCTATTGCCACCAGTTTCATCGCCCTTTCCTTTTTTGTCTGTATGTTCTCATTATTTTTCTAGTGACTTCACCTTCATTGTCTTCGTCGTCTTTTTATTCTCCTACTGGCTTCGATTACCCTTTCTTTTTTTTTCTCTATCCCCTGTTTCACTGTGTTAACCTTCCCTTTCTTATTCTACTGTCTTCTCCTAAGCTGCCCTAACCTCGCGTTCCTTCTTCTTCATAGTCACCGCATTTATTTTACTCTTTTATTATTTTCATTTCTCTGTCAGTCTGTACTAAACCCTCTTCTTTTGCCTTTGACTTTTGTAGTTTTCTGTTTCTCTTTCCTCTTCTACTGTTTTCATTGTCTCTGTCCAAGGCTGGTGACATCATAAAGAGAATTACGTTGCACTGTTTCGTCAAGCCTGTGGCTCAGCATATCTGCCCTGCACAAGCATTTTCTGGGTTTGTTTTCCTCTAGCCTAGCCTGTACCTGTCCCCAGACTACATACAAGGTCGCAGGTTTGCGTATCGCTTTGTCTTGTCCCTATTCTATTACCTGTCCGACATGGGAGACCCTACCAGTAGCTTCTCTACCGCTACAAGGTAGATACACAGCAGAGTGGCTTTATAATCCCCTTCTTCCCTGTTATATTCTTTGCTTGTAACGTAAGCAAACTCGTTATATTGACGACAAACAGTGAGATAAATCAAAACAATGTTTTAACGTAGTGAATTTGAACAACGAAGACACAAACTATAGATTGCACCATTTATTGCCTGACATATTTCGCTGCATCTCGTCAGGTACATACTGCGGTAATCATACAATGTAAAGTAAAGTAACTAGATACATCCTTAAAACCATTGTGGTTAATCTGCATAGGCCAGTTTTGTGCAACCAGAAAGACATGATAGTCAGTTTAAAATTACCGTGGTAGGCAACTGAAATTACTGTGCGTACATGTGTGTTTTTCAGCTTGAAGGGTTTATCTAGTTACTTTACGTTGTGTGATTTCTGCAGTATGTACCTGACGAGATGCAGCGAAATATGCTAGGCAATAAATAGTGAAATCTATTGTTAGTGAGATAAATGCCAATTCAACTTAACTGAAAATGTACTTGCCAACCCACAACTTCAGGTTGAGATAGGCTTCCATTTTCTGTTGTCTATTTGTAGGCCTGCTAATTATTATGTTCAAGTGCTGAGAAGAGAACATCGTGACAACTGGAAAGATAGTGGGAAAAGGAGCAGAGGCAGCCCAAGAGACATAAAGTTAGATGGGCTGAGACGGTGGCATGGAGGAATATCGTCAGCAGAGTTGACCCAGAACATCAAGGACCAAGATCTGTGGAGAGACATGAACACCTACGCCAGCTGGCAGGGCACATGATGATTATAATGATGATTTATTACCAGCTATGTTGCAGTGAGATGCCACCAATTGCATTACAACTGGGACGCAGAAGTGTTTCCAAGGCACCAGGGCCGGGATCTATACTGGCCAAGACCTGCTGACACGTCCACGCCGTGCGTCCTGGGCAACAGGTCTCTTGGGGGACCTGGCTAACATCAGTAGGATGGATGATTCCTCCGAAGGCGGAGAGTATCTGCCTGCATGGCGAGGAATCACCAGTCTGCACATCAATAAGCCAGACATTGGACAGCGGATACTCACGCAAACCTCAGGTCCTGTATGACATCACATTGATGTTGGACAACAGGATGTGTTCATTCGACATACAGGACTTCACGCTGGAGTTCACAGCCAGCGAACACTAGCAAGCAAGCATTACAACCATGTAGGACCTGTTTAGTAACAGAGTATACGTGTGCACACCGGTTGTATTATTTTGTAATGTGTGCGCACATTTGTGACATTGACATCCGGTTTATATTTATAAATAGCCCCGTCACGACTACAGCAAACGAAGCCAAAACCGTGTAGTTAAGTTACCACACAGAAGCCTGGCCTCGAAAACAAGGACACCTGGTTGCTTTAAGGTTATGAGGTCGGCCCCAGGTTCGTGCAGACCAGTCTTGTTTCACGTCCTCACTGCATTTTTATAAAATAAAACAAAAACGGATGATATACTTCCCTCATTGGCAGTGGATTGGAGGTCTAAGCTTCTTTGATATGGGTGAAAAACTCAGAAGACACGAGAGCAGGTTGCACGATTTATAAATCCACGGCAGTGGAATCGAAAATAGCAGGCCAGGTAGGCCGTTGCGCTGGCAAAATTTGGAAATGAGAAAATTTACTTACAAAAACAGAGGTTTGCTCGGCGGCGAGGCTTAATGCGTTTACAGTTTAACTTAAGGTGCGCTGACGGCGGGAAACAAGGTTCGTCCCCTACAGGTCTGTTGGACTCTTACATTCACTTCTCGTTCAGGAAACAATGGCAAAATACTGAACGTAAAATTGCCGTGAAAGTCAATCAGGGATTGTGGTTGATTGCAGTGTCCTGTAAAGGACAAGCAACATTTGTTTACCCACAAAAACAATATGTTAACAGTATTATATTATTATATTATTATTTAGGGGCGCTGAACAGTGCCAAACAAAAAGTGGGTTTGGATAAACAAAAATGGATGGCGGAAAATGGGAACAGTGGTGTGTCACAGTTATGACCTAAAAGTTGTTAATATGGTACTGACATGCTGCATTATACATAAAATTAAAGCAGGCTGCTTAGGGAAAACTACTGTATTGATATTTTAATTGAGACAATATTTCGCAATGACAACATTTCGCCGATATATAAGCCGATATATAAATCGCTTAAGATGATTAATTATTCCTTGGCAGTTAATCAGTTAAGCATACGTAATTCTGGTACGTGCACACATTTGGATCCTCGTTGATGCAATGGAGTTTGAGCACTGCACTGCAATTCTCTTGGCCTGATCTACAAGAGATGATTGGAGAACTTATGGAAATATATTTGTGTAATGAACCTTCTGGACAATGACAGGAGGAAAGAAAAATTACAAGAACGTAAATGAGATTCCTGAGAAGAATGCTCAAGGTATCAAGAAGACAGAAAATCAGAAATATTTGAAAATCAAGACTATATTGGGGGTTATATCAGCGCTAAATTTCATCAGAACACAGCAAGTTAAATGGTTTGGCCATATAGCTAGGCTACCAACTAACAGTATGCCACAACAAGTAAGGATGTACAGACCAAATGGAACCAGAAGGTGAGGCAGACCTTGTAAACGATGAAGAGAGGGTAAGAATTCATGGGAATCTCGATACATGAAGTCCATAAACGGGCACTCTCTCTCTATTTATACGTCACCTCGACAACGCAAGGCACAAGAGAAACAAGATGAGAGAGAGATTGAGAGAGAGAGAAAAAGAGAGAGAGAAAGAGAGAGAGAGAGAGAGAGAGAGAGAGAGAGAGCGAGAGAGAGAGTGCAACTCTTTGGGCATGTCATGCCAGGGAATGCTACAGTATGTCGACACAACGGGAAGGGTGGAATGGACGAAAAGCAGGGGGTTACCAAGAGAGAAGAGTCTAGGCAGTTTGACATCATGGCACGAGGAACATCAGTATCAGAAATGATTGGCAGCACAAGAAACTGAGGGTTGTGGACAGACACAATCATCAGTGTCACACAGCTCCCTATCCCTCTTCTTTTTGTTCATTTCCCTTTTTCCATCTCAAACATGCGACTCTTATAACAAGCAATTGTATGCCCCAGTTTTGCCGTTGTCCTTATAATGCCCCGACAACCTTGTCATGTTCTCCCCACTGTCTCTAATAGATATGCGTTTCTGTAGAGAACTGACTGACGGAAGTCATGATTCATGGACAGTTAGTGTTATTTTCTCTGTTTTATGAAATCTGAAACTATTATTACGCCATTTTGTGTTCTGTCATCATTTATTACCACATCTTCTTGCTGTTTTAAACCGAATTTGCAGGCAATTCATTTCTTCTTTCCCAAACGTCAAGTATCTATTCAACTAAACTTTCGTGAAAACTATGTAATGCAACATATATAACATACATATATAAGGTCGATTCAAAACAACAGTTGTCCAATGTATTCTGCCACAGTTCCAGTTTTGGGATATAAACCACTTATATACCAACCCTATCAAAATATAAACTACCTCCTTCCGCTAAATCCAATGGTATATGTCGACTTCGATGTAAATGCCAGTCCATTAATATACGCATAACATACTGACAGTTAGAAAGTAGAATAGCAGAGCATATCCCTAAATGAATTAGGGAGCTGACTTTGGATAACTCTGGCAAATCTATTAAGCTTAGCAAAAGCCGGAAAAATCCGTCATCTCCTATAACACGCCATTAATTGAATCTGGACATGTTGCCGACAAACAGGATTTCAGTATGCTTTACAATACAAATAGAAAGTTAATTGCACATCCTTTACACGACATAGCAGTCAACATCATAATTTTGTGTGCGCGTGTGTTTGTGGGTGCGTGCGTGCGTGCGTATGGCTATTTGTGATTTCTTGGCAAGTTTTATGTTCAATAGTTTGTCAACGCTTTCTGAACTTCCGGCACTCATACCATTATATGAAAATCAGCGCAAGGCGGTCTGCTTCCAAATCGCACGCAGCTGTATTTCGAACGTGGTATGTGGGATTACGAACTGCGTTATTAACTCCTTCGCCACAGAGCCGATAATACAAATAACCAGAGTTATTAAAATATTCTTATGCGTCTGAGATTCCCACGGGTAAACCACGATTACATAATAAAACAACAGACATAGTAGTCTCTTTAAAACTGCCGTGATGACATTGAAATACTTGTATATGACAACGTGTTGTGTTTATTTCGGTTGAAAAGATTCATTATGTTACTTCATTATCTGTAGAAACCTTTTTTTTTTCTTCTTTTCTGCAGGACGAGATACAGCGAAATATGACAAGCAATAACTGGTGCAAAATTGAATCCACCCATTTGAAATGAAAGTAGCCGCATTACAGAGTGTATATACACTATGAACTACAAGTTGCCACCATACAATTGAATTATTTAACTTAAAATTCGTCGTCATACTGTTGGATGAATCGATTCTGAAAGAAATTTATTTTCACAAATAAAGGTAAACACGAATAGAGTTCTACATTTATATGACGGGTTTCCAGTACCTTCCAGAATCATATGTATATGGTACGGATGTCAAAGCCTGCAGCTGATGGAGCGTCGCGTGCATATAATCTAACAATTGACGCCGTGCTCAACACAAGTTCTACATTTATGTGGGCAATTTCCATTGTCTTCCAAAACACATTTCATAGCTTGCTGCTGACGGAGCTCTATATGCATATAGTCTAACAATTAGACGACTTACTCTCTTCTCATTCAACTACACTTTGATGTACTGGTTTTCGCATAACTATCTGCTGATTTAGCAGCATGCTATTATATTTCGCCGTGGTTGCTATTGCTGCACTCCGCTGTTGAAACGTCCACACTATCTGTAGTCTTTGTTAGCAGAAGGTGGCTTGTTGCCGAAATCTATGATACTGTAAATAAAAATAACGAAGACACATATAATAGATTGCAAGATTTATTGCCTGCCATATTTCGTTGCATCTCGTCGGGTAAATACTGGAGTAATCCCACAACATAAACCAACATATTTAAATAAATCCTTAAATCTGAAATATACAACACACATGTTCACACAGTAATTTCAATTGTTGTCTATCACGGTTATTTTAAAACTGACTAACATGTCTTTTGTTTGCACAAAGTTGGCTTCTGTAAATGAATGGCGATTGCTTCTGCTACCATTTTGTGTGATAAACAACGCTCGAAACGTATTGTCCCTATCAATCGTGTCACTGATTTCCAAAATGTGCCCTCCAATCGATGACGTAGGAGGTTTGTGGTGTGCAGGCATGACCTGGTTCCCAGAGTCATTGTTCATTATTCTGTCAATCCAATTGGGTATGTGTTCGACCACCCTATTATTCAACTGCCTCTCAGTTCTGCCTATGTATGTAGACTGGCACCTCCATGTAAATTGATACTGCGAAAATGGCAGGCAATAAATCTTGCAATCTATTGTTTATGTCTTCGTTATGCAATACTGCAACTAATAAGTCACAAGGTCAGTGGGGTGTTCTGCTATTGCGACCAAACCTCGACACTGTAAAAACTAACCGCTGCACAATTCGGTTAGTTTTCCATCTTATGACTGTGGGGAAACGCTGCAAATAGCGACTTGCTACTTATTTGAAATTGTAGAGTCATGCTGTCGTTTTTTCATTGCATGACTCTGTGGGATACGCTACAAATAGCGATTAAACTTGCTACTCTAGCAGAAATCGCGGAATCATGCAGTCACTTCCCATAGCAGCGAGCACACCTTGTTAGTCTAGCAGGAATCGAGAAATCATGTCGCCTCTCTGCCATGGCGTGGTGATGTTGGGAAGCGGTGTAAATAACGACCATACCTAAGCAGTGATGTCTAAATCACTTTACAAATAACTTGCAAAATAGCTACCAAACGCTTTGATTAGTATACATCGCAGACAAATCGCTAGCAAAGTTGTGACATAACGTTGGCATTGTAAGAGTAATATAAATCGCAGAGCACGTGTCTATAAGACATGCAGTCTATCTCTAGGTGATATCATCATCATCTTCTGGTTAGCGGTCCCTAGCCTTTCACCGCCTCCAGTCTACCCACAAGGCAGCAGGTATGTGTCTCTTCGTCTGGTTCCTATCCCTTGACCTGTCCGACATGGGAGGCCCTACCAGTAGCTGCGCTATTGTCGGCATAGCTCTTGAGGTCATCGGAAGACACACACACTTCTTCTTCGTCTTCTTCTTCTTCTTCTTCTTCTTCTTCTTCTTCTTCTTCTTCTTCTTCTTCTTCTTCTTCTTCTTCTTCTTCTTCTTCTTCTTCTTCTTCTTCTTCTTCTTCTTCTTCTTCTTCTTCTTCTTCTTCTTCTTCAGCTTTCCGAGTCATTGAGGTTCTTTGCTGCAAATACAATCCGTCTCCATTCGTCTCTCTGGTGGACCTTCTCTTGCAGTCGTTGATTCCAAGTGCTTGTAGGTCTGTACATGTATTATCTCTCCACCGTCTTCTTGGTCTACCTCGGGGTCTACGGTCATTTATTTCCTGAGTGTAAGCGAGTTTTGTTTCCCTATTATCTTCCATTCTTTCTATATGCCCCAGCCATTGTAGTCTATTAGCCTTCATGATACCAGTGATTAGCGGGGACTTAAACAGATCATAAATGTCTTTGTTACTTCTTCTTTTCCACTCTCCACTTTGTGTATCCCTAATGGGTCCAAAGATGCGTCTTAAAATTTTGTTCTCAAAGGTTTGTAACAAGGCTTCGTCTCCTTTCGTTGTACTCCAGGTTTCAGAGCCATACAGCACAACTGGTCTGATCAGTTTTGTATATTGTGATTTTGGTGTTACGAGATAGCGCCTTTGATTTTAGTAGATGTTGTAGTGCATAGTATATCTTATTTCCAGAGTTGATTCTAGTTTGTATTTCTTCCCTTATGATGTCATCGGAACACACACACACACACCTTTATTTACATGCGAATACATTACAGAGGGGAGTCGCTATGCTAAATCTAGAAGAATCCATTGGGCAATATAAGGCTGGACTTAGCAAATTCGTTTAATTGCTTTCTGGAAAGATTCTCATGCAGTGAATTCTTGTTCATTCGCTAATACCTTGTGTTATAAAGCCACACAAACTATAAATAAATGGCTGAAGACAAAAATTAGTTAATTAGTCGTTGTTCCAACTTCACGGCAAAGGGTCGCCCCATTATGCTCCGTTCCTGTGACATTGAATATCACACAAAATGCTCCTCACTTCCGCATGTGAACAGGGGAACAGAGTGTAGTCTCGACTAACCAATAGCCCTTTCATGTATGCTATGCTGCCAGAATGCCAACAGTTATCATGAAGTAAGCAAGTCTCAAGACAGCTAAGCACATACTTTTGTTTTGCATATCCTTTACAGGACATCGCTGTTAATACCAGCATTTTACGCTGTAGTTGAAGTCTTGGCAAGATTACGTTCAGTAGTTTGCCACTGCTTTCTGAACGATCGATTCCCATACCAATTCGTTAAAACGCAGCCCAACGCTGTCTGTTACCTAATCGAGCACAGCTGTGTTTCAATACAAGGAGCAATAAATACAGAAACAAGCTTGAACTGATGCGGCATTGGAGACACTGGGAGTGAGTGTACACAAGTGTAATGACTCCGCCACGGTGCATTCACTATAGAAGGCTTTCGATCATCAGAAGCCCCCCCCCCCCCCCTTTTTTTTTTCTATGAATGTTTCGGTCCCTTTACTTGCATTGCACTCTTAGGTGGCGGGCCAGCCGGGTCATGACTCCCGGCCGTCTTTCTCCTGTAGTGTGTATCCACCTCCGAGACGTTCGTTTATCGTACTTATCGCACTTCGACGTCACTAAGTGTGTCTGTTCAGAAGCCATCCCACCCTCGGAGGACGAACATTTGTCTCCTGGTACATCTACCAATAATATACCGTATGACAACATGCATATGTGCATATGTCATATCGTGACCAGGAAAACATCGTTAACCACCGGACAAGACGAACCAGACCAGGATGTTTATATTTCTAACACAACAAATATCGTTGAACATACACCTCCACAGAATCAAACTTTGGCACAGGGTCACGTGTTCGAATTCCGAGGCAGGAGAAGTTTTAAGGTGACCTGGTCTCCTTGGTCTCCCTGGTCTCACTGGCCTCCCTAGTCTTACTGGTCTTCCTGGTCTCACTAGTATCCTTGGTCTCCCTAGTCTCCCTAGTCTCCCTGATCTCCCTGGTCTCCATGGTCTCTCTCGTCTCTCTGGTTTCCCTGGACTCCCTGGTATCTCTGATCTCCCTGATTTGCCTGATTTCCCTGGTCTCTTTGGTCTCCTTGATCTCCCTGGTCTCCCTAGTCTCCTTGATCTCCCTGGTCTCCATGGTCTCTCTCGTCTCTCTGGTTTCCCTGGACTCCCTGGTATCTCTGATCTCCCTGATTTGCCTGATTTCCCTGGTCTCTTTGGTCTCCTTGATCTCCCTGGTCTCCCTAGTCTCCCTGATCTCCCTGGTCTCCATGGTCTCTCTCATTTCTCTGGTTTCCCTGGACTCCCTGGTATCTCTGATCTCCCTGATTTGCCTGATTTCCCTGGTCTCTTTGGTCTCCTTGATCTCCCTGGTCTCCCTAGTCTCCCTGATCTCCCTGGTCTCCATGGTCTCTCTCGTCTCTCTGGTTTCCCTGGACTCCCTGGTATCTCTGATCTCCCTGATTTGCCTGATTTCCCTGGTCTCTTTGGTCTCCTTGATCTCCCTGGTCTCCCTAGTCTCCCTGATCTCCCTGGTCTCCATGGTCTCTCTCGTCTCTCTGGTTTCCCTGGACTCCCTGGTATCTCTGATCTCCCTGATTTGCTTGATTTCCCTGGTCTCTTTGGTCTCCTTGATCTCTCTGGTCTCTCTGATCTCCCTGATCTCCCTGGTCTCCTTGGTCTCCATGGTCTTTCTGGTTTACTTTGTCTCCCTGGTCTCTTTGGTCGCCTTAGTCTCCCTGGTCTCCCTGGTCGGCTCAGCCTAAAATGGATACAGGAAATGTTCTGGCAAGTAGAAATGGCCGGTATGATATTGACCACGTCACACGTCAAGTGCCGACTGGTCTGTACTGGTCTAAGCTAGCACCATATACCCAATACCAATGAAGGCATGTCAGAGTCATTGACTGAGTATTACACGTCAGCCTATCTAGTTGCCGACACTCTCTCGAGATCTTTGTCCATCTCGTACAACTCTTACAGAACCTTGTAATAAACCCCAGCATTTATTTGCTTTGTTTTATTTTACCAGGAAGATTTTAGTTCAATAGTTTGCTGTTGTTTTCTGAGAGGTCGACGCCTCAAACCATCAAAATCAACGCAAAGTGGTCTACATCCGAATTGCACGAGGCTGATTTCGAACCCTAGATTTGGTATGTTGGAAGTTATGAAACTGCGCGTTTCACTATCCCTTAAGCACATACGCTAGTAACCTCTAGTGGCCCATGTTTCTCCTGGCAATGAGAAGGTTCGTGAGTTTTGGTGGTACCAGTACATCATAGACATCTCAGGTCACATGTTGATGTCATGTTATAACTCATGGCGAACCATTTGGAAATCAGAGCATTAAGGTCACAAGAATGATGATTCATATTACTAACTCTAACGAAGAGAACAAGTAACAATCTTTAGACTCCGCACAGAACAAAACAAAGTGAAATACAAAGTGTTTAATGTAGTAAACAGGGAGATAGTGATGAATGTAACCGTGGGACTGGTAAAACCACAGCTGAACGTTTGTTGCAGGAGTATCCACCATGTACAGAAAGGAGAACCATATTTTGGCCATGACCTACTTTATGTGAAGACAAACTCTATGGAGTTGTCAATATGCTCAAGTTGACTGCTGTTTTATTTGAATATATTCACACTGACATCTCAAGGTGTACGAAGAAGAAGAAGCAGATAATCCATGGCGTTGTTGTCAGCCCGGAAATGTTTGTTCTAAATCTGATCACTAGTCGTTGTCACGTGGATGCAATGAATCGCCTGCATTTTCTTACTCTCTCTGTACAGCTTAAAAAGCTCTATCTGGTCCATTTGTTCATGTTATCTTCTCATTTGTTCATGTCATCTTCCCTTTGTTCACACTGAACGGGCTGTGCTTGGCCTACACTTCTTTATAGATACGAACGCAGGACAACGGATACAAATGACGAAAAAACTGGAGACCATAGTAGATGTGGTTTCTGAGAAGATTGTTGAGAATTTCAAGTACATAGAATATTGTTGAGAATTCCATGGACATAGAGGAATGTTGAGAATTTCATTTAAAGAAGAATGTTGAGAATTTCATGGACAGAGAAGAATGTTGAGAATTCCATGGACAGAGAAGAATGTTGAGAATTTCATGGACAGAGAAGAATGTTGAGAATTCCATGGACAGAGAAGAAAGCAAACGCATGGATGCTGGGAGCTGCAGGTGGCACAAGATGACGCCTAAAAGCCAGCAGTAAAGGCGAAATGACATTTACAGTGCATGAGGGCAGCTGATGTGGACTACAGACATAAATCTTCTGTTTGAAGTTACTAGTCAATGAGGCTGAGATAGATGCACAAGGATAGCTTAAATGCTTGGCAGCAAATAATAGTTTAAGCAACATCATCTTCTTCAAAATATTCTACAACATAAAGGATTTGAGAGCCTTTTGTTAATCAATATGAAATGATATACAGACAATTCTAGCCTATCAGTCAAACAGGAAAAAAATGGTACATACGTTTCGAAGATATTCCAATTATTTTCTTCAGCTACGCATACACTCACAGAGAGATATAAAGATAAAGATAGATAGAGAGATAGATAGATAGATAGATAGATAGATAGATAGATAGAGATAGAGATAGATAGATAGATAGAGAGAGAGAGAGAGAGAGAGAGAGAATGGTTGATGTGGGTGTTATAAATATGATGCAGTAACGACATCACTGCACCCCAGGCAAATCTATACGCGCTCGGTCTCTCCCAGTAAAACTCCAGGAGTATAGAATTTGATTATCCCAGTTCGGTTCTCGTTGGCTACACGTCGGAATGATCCTAGCATGCTATTAATCACTGCAACCAGTCCTATATTCGATTTCCCACTCCAATATAAGTAAATGAGCAGATTTGTTAAGAAGTATATTCACCCATGCAACAAGCTGTCATACATTCATTCATTCATTCATTCATTCATTCATTCATTCATTCATTCATTCATTCATTCATTCATTCATTCAGTAGCATGAACTTTGCAGAACCTAGCTCCCATAACAACCTTCTCGAAAACATCTCGGTCAGAAGTAAGATGTCCCACATCCGCACACCCATCTGGAGATCATTTGCCACATCCTGAACCCATCTTCTTTTTGGCCTTCCTCTTCATCTCTTCCCGGGCATATACCCCTCCATTATTGTTCTCTCCAAACTTTCACGAAGAAGAAGAAGAAGAAGAAGAAGAAGAAGAAGAAGAGGAAGAAGAAGAAGAAGAAGATCTCAAGCGTAGTCCATACACGTGCTACTATTTCCGGTACACTCGACTGATATTTGCGTGTGGATTAGCTTTCCCCATTACTAGTGTCACCAATCAGGCTAACCCACTCCGATTTCTAAGGTACTTGTAATTTAATACCCATAGTCAAGTACGAGAAGTCAACATTTCAGTCCAGCTGATCGATGTAGGGGTTAAACCAGCTACCTCGGCATTAGCAAACCGGAAGTTTAAGAGCGAGCGTTCATATCCATTCGGCCATGCTAACCTGCAATAATCAACTTTGTAATCGCTTGCCTGGTAAGACAGTGGGTTGGGTTCAATTCCTACCAGAGACAGAATGACTTTTCCGATCAGTCGGGCTCTAGGAGCGACCCAGGTTAATAGAAATGGACACCCGGTCATTTTCACAATTGTCTGGGAAGGGAAAACGACCAGGAAGAGACCTAGCCACCTGGGATCGATTGTCGTTACCTATAATATGTGAAGGCCTAGAACTTGACATTCCAGTGCAGAATATGCTATGAGACTTTCTTTATCTTATAAGTGTTGTGTTGGAGAGCCATTTCACAGCCCCATTATCATCCTCATCATATTTCATCGTCATCCATTTTTGCCTTCAAGCTTCGTGGAGAGGAATATTTGACTTCCCAGAGCCTGATGGGTGGCACTTGATATGTCATTCCGTGGGATTGTACAATGTCATTGATGTCGTCAATCCATTTTCTTCTCAGGCAACCTCTTGCTCTCGTATCAGATCTCGTGTGGTGTAGCGAGAGTGCTGCTACCTGATGGTGTTGCATTCTAACGAGATGGCCGAAGCATTTGATCTTCTGCCTTTCAATATATGTGGCGCAAGATGTCGATCACTCGGTCGTGGATGGTTAAGTGGGCATCTAATCTAGCAGGTGCTGAATTTGAGTACAATGTCCAAGTTTGACATTGGTAGCTTAAGGCTGGAATGAATATGTAGTACATTATCTGTTGTTTAGTGGAATTACGTATGTTTGGATATTTCAGTATTTGTGACAGTTGATATATACACCCACTTGCTTTCTGACATCTAAATTTGGTATCTTGATCTATTCTGCCATCCACTCCATTGACAGCCTTAAACTCCATTCTCATGCTGAAGGTTGTTGGTTGATACTCCTTGGTCTGTCTGCTCTGTAAAAACTCTGACCTTCTTCATAGCCTAGAAATCCCGCCCTAATTTGTGACTACAGCAGCAGCCGCCACAGAGAGGGAGAGAGAGGCGAGAGAGAGAGAGAGAGAGAGAGAGAGAGAGAGAGAGAGAGAGAGAGGGACAAACAGACAGACAGACGGACGGACTGACGGACTGACGGACTGACAGACAGACAGACAGAGTGAGAGAGAGAGAGAGAGAGAGAGTGGGAGGGAGGGAGGGAGGGAGGGAGAGAGCGAGCGACAACCAGATAGAAAGACAGACAGATGGTGAGAAAAAAAGGAGAAAACGAGAGAGAGAGAGAGAGAGAGAGAGAGAGGAGAGAGAGAGAGAGAGAGAGAGAGAGAGAGAGAGAGAGAGAGAGAGGGAGGGAGGGAGAGAGCGAGCGACAACCAGATAGAAAGACAGACAGATGGTGAGAAAAAAAGGAGAAAACGAGAGAGAGAGAGAGAGAGAGAGAGAGAGAGAGAGAGAGAGAGAGAGAGAGAGAGAGAGAGGGAGGGAGGGAGGGAGGGAGGGAGAGAGCGAGCGACAACCAGATAGAAAGACGGACAGATGGTGAGAAAAAAAGGAGAAAACGAGAGAGAGAGAGAGAGAGAGAGAGAGAGAGAGAGAGAGAGAGAGAGAGAGAGAGAGAGATAGAGATAATCAGCGGGAGACTCATGGGAAGAGGGATAGATATTGTGTTTACATTTCGCGCTTATCTAATTGAACGCAATATATGAAACTAACATGGCATGAATTCTATGTGATAAATACGAACTATAAAGATATCATTTCTTCTTTCGTATTCTGTATATGAGCCTGATGAAGAAT
>JACEFZ010015591.1:22500-110372 GCA_014155875.1 Cepaea nemoralis
ACATCTAGACTAGGTTATTCGACTAGGCGTGCAACTAGACTAGGTTATTCGACTAGGCGTACAACTAGACTAGGTTATTCGACTAGGCGTGCATCTAGACTAGGTTATTCGACTAGGCGTGCAACTAGACTAGGTTAGTCGACTAGGCGTACATCTAGACTAGGTTATTCGACTAGGCGTACATCTAGACTAGGTTATTCGTCTAGTCGTTCATCTAGACTAGGTTATTCGACTAGTCGTTCATCTAGACTAGGTTATTCGACTAGTCGTACATCTAGACTAGGTTATTCGACTAGTCGTACATCTAGACTAGGTTATTCGACTAGGCGTGCATCTAGACTAGGTTATTCGACTAGTCGTTCATCTAGACTAGGTTATTCGACTAGTCGTTCATCTAGACTAGGTTATTGGACTAGTCGTTCATCTAGACTAGGTTATTCGACTAGTCGTTCATCTAGACTAGGTTATTCGACTAGTCGTTCATCTAGACTAGGTTATTCGACTAGTCGTTCATCTAGACTAGGTTATTCGACTAGGTGCGCATCTAGACTAGGTTATTGGACTAGGTGTGCAACTAGACTATGTTATCCGACTAGGTGTACAACTAGACTAGGTTATTGGACTAGGTGTGCAACTAGACTAGGTTATTCGACTAGGCGTACATCTAGACTAGATTATTCGACTAGGTGCGCATCTAGACTAGGTTATTGGACTAGGTGTGCAACTAGACTATGTTATCCGACTTGGTGTGCAACTAGACTAGGTTATTCGACTAGGCGTACATCTAGACTAGGTTATTCGACTAGTCGTTCATCTAGACTAGGTTATTCGACTAGTCGTTCATCTAGACTAGGTTATTCGTCTAGTCGTTCATCTAGACTAGGTTATTCGACTAGTCGTTTATCTAGACTGGGTTATTCGACTAGTCGTACATCTAGACTAGGTTATCCGACTAGTCGTACATCTAGACTAGGTTATTCGACTAGTCGTACATCTAGACTAGGTTATTCGACTAGTCGTTCATCTAGACTAGGTTATTCGACTAGTCGTTTATCTAGACTGGGTTATTCGACTAGTCGTACATCTAGACTAGGTTATTCGACTAGTCGTTTATCTAGACTGGGTTATTCGACTAGTCGTACATCTAGACTTGGTTATTCGACTAGTCGTACATCTAGACTAGGTTATTCGACCAGTCGTTTATCTAGACTGGGTTATTCGACTAGTCGTACATCAAGACTATGTTATTCGTCTAGGTGTGCATCTAGACTAGGTTATTCGACTAGGTGTGCATCTAGACTAGGTTATTCGACTAGGTGTGCATCTAGACTAGGTTATTCGACTAGGCGTGCAACTAGACTAGACTGTTCCACTAGGTGTGCATCTAGATAATGTGAAACAGACAATGCTATAAATATAACCCGTATAATCAGTACTGTTTCTTCTTCAACGAATGAACGCTTTTGGAGCGCAAGAAAGTTTGTCACTTGCCTAACCTTGTTGTCATGGCCAAGAGGGATATGAGACAACAGAAATATCATCACACATTTCCTTATAAATCAGCAGCAGATGGGCGGAGGAAACTCTGGACTGCATTGTCTCTCCACCTTGGTGGAGTTAGTCAGTGGAGGAAAACATGTGTAGTTAAAAAAAGGTAGTAAGAGAGTGACAAATAATGCAAGAAAAAGGGTCAAGCGGCAACATGGAAGTAAAGAATAATGAAGAAAAACGAACTAATATATTAACAATCGTGTCAAGGAAGTCTAAAGAAACAGAATGGAAAGACTTATTGGTTGAGGCAGGCACAAATAGGACTCTTCTTAAGTTTAGGAACTACCATCCTGCAAATAGAGGCAGCGAAAGAACAGGTACTCGTTCAGAGCTATGTGTGTATCAAACTGACAAAGGTGGTAGAGATGTCCGATAGTACATAATGGATTATGTCACCTGAAACCCACCATTCGAGATGACGTATTCATCTAGGTCATGTTTGCAGAAGACATGACATATGCTTTAGAGTAGCAGAAGCACTATCTCTGATGGTCTCCTGTTCTGTCATACCAAATATAAGGATGAATTTCAGTACTAGCATATACAAAATCAAGAAAACGTCGTCACAACTGGCAACATTGATGGGGAAAAGAACAAGGAGAAGGTACAGAGATAAATGTCTGGATGGTTTGGTCACAATACATAAATGGGACACAACTACAGACCTGGTCCAGGATGGTGATCCACTGAGAAAGCTAACCATGACCGCTCACGTTTGTCGGCATGGCACATGATGATAATGATATCAAACAGTTAGATGAATTAAGTATTCAGGAAGTAGCGAAAATCCTTAACACAGGCATACAGAATGTCACAGTGACAGAAAACCGACCCCCAAAGCTACCTGCTACATTACTCAAACCAGGAAAAGATGTGCAACCAAGAAAATATCGTATTTTTACTTGACATAATATGTATAAGGTACTACTAGAGACGACAGTAGCCAGACGGTTGATGTCCCATTTAGAACGAGCCCATGTTATATCGGACACCCTCGTTGGTTACAGACCAGATGGGGAGACACGGGTGAATGCAGAAACATTTATTAATTATGTTTACAAATTGTTCCAACGTAAGCATTAAAGAATTGCCACGGCAGACGACCTAGAGGATGCAACAGTGGAAACAGTGGAATGACCCGATGTCCAGATTTGAAGTTAGGCAGCAAATTGACGCCGAGTACTGGCGTTGAATCAGCTTGCAGCACACCAATCGCTGAAACTCAAAGGGATTCGTCGTCATTTATGAACTCCATGGACCGCAAGGTAGCGTTAAAATAAGGACGGATAAAATAAATTACGAGAAAATATTGGAACCTATGATATTTGAGTATGAAGGAAAGAAAAAGAAGAATTAAAATCAAACTGAACCCTGCCTGTTAGAACCATGGTCAGGATAACAGAGGAGACATGGAGTCAATTCATCATAACTTCCTTCTTCGGTGAAAAGATTAAATACGCTCGCCAGCAAAGATGTTTGTGAACTTACAGACTGGTAAGTGTACCATTTAGGAGGAAAGGTTCAGTGCTGTCAAGTCCGACAGTTGTTGGCAACAGAGAAACCGAACAAAAACATCTCCTAATTAATTGTGAAATGGCCCAGAGACATGACATCACCTTGTATATCCATGGAGCTTGCTTGATTTGAAAACTATCAAATTCTTAATTCTTTGTGTTGAGTAAGTTAACATCTCAACTTGAGAAAATGTTGTAATTAGGAGAAAGATGGAGGGAGGAAGTAACGACAGATGTTGCCTTTTTCCCTAATCATACTATCAAATCAAGCACAGTGTGGACTGAACATTTGGATGATGAGATGGATAGTAGTGCCCATGATGTCATTATTCACAAAGCTATTCAAATCATACACAGCAGATTCCGTGTGTTGCTGGGGCCCATAAGGGAAGCAAAGAATAGCAACACTGTAGCCTACCATGCATGTCGTAAGAGGCGACTAAGGAGGCTTGATGGCCCTGCTACTGAGTGAGTGCGTGGCGCGACATTGTGAGCTGTGGGTTTCGTGTGAAATGCTTTTGAATCTGCCCGAGGTTTTTTGGAACGTGACTGCATGTTCAGAGCGATGGCAGCTAGCTATGTCCCAGAGTTGACCGGTTTTGCCTTATGCAGAAATGCGTGGCTGCTTGGCTTCTGGTTGACTGCCACTACCATCGATGATAAACTGTATTTTCGTGGACTGTGTGGGTGAACATCTAGGAAACATCCAGATGGGAAAATGACTGCCGATTCTATCAGAGATGAACTGGATGTTTCGTGGGGGACTATTATGTTGACATTCTGGCACCGGCATTATGCACAGTGTATCTGTGCGGGCTGTTGTTTGTCGAGACTCCTGTCTTTTCCACTTTTCACATTGGGCAGTGGGGAGCGTTTTGTGTGATATTCACTGGCACAGGAACGGAGCATAATGGGGATGAACCGTTGCTGTGAAGTTGGAACCGCGACTAACTAACTAACTAACTAACTAACTAACTAACAGCAGATTCGCCAAAATTCAATCTAAAGGCCCAAAATGAACTCAATTCTAGTATATGCTGATGATATCTTAATTTAAGGTCTGGCTCAGACAGACAAGAAATGAACAAAGGAATACAGATGGAACGATATTAAATCTGTTATGGTGCGAGGTGACCAGCTCAGAGTTAAGCCTTGACAAGGATTTGGTGATGTGGTGCTCCTTGAATAATGTTACAGCAGAAACAACCCTCCTGGTGCGCACCTCAATGGAAAAACTATTGAGTGCACAACAGTCTGAAGTATCTTGGTAAGATCTTTGAATGCAACGTGGCATATAAATACCATGTTTAAACAGAGATTGTTATTCCTCCTATGCCATAATTTGCTTATGTCCGCCATTGTGTACTTACTGGGTGTATTAATGCTTTCGACAAACCAGAGAGTGTCAGTGGCCAAGTGGTTACGCCATATGCCTCGCCATCCGAAGGATGTTGGTTCGATTTCGAACTACGTCATTCGGTTAACAAGTGCGATTTTCTCGGAGACTCAAGGGAATCATCGCTGAAGCTATGGAGTTCGTGCATTGTGCGACGCTTTTGTCAAGCCGCCTTGCGTAAATAAACCGAGTCATATGGGATAAAACACAGTGAAATAAAGTGTTTAAACCTTTTTTTTCCTGCAAAGCATTGCGATAAACTGGAGTGGATCAAAATACAAGTATGTTAGTTTTGGGCTGCACAATGGGCACGCCACTGAAATCCATGAAGTACACAATTGACCTCTCACAGCCAGTTCCAGATATGCGTTGACAGAGTATAAACCTTGTTTAAGGCCACAAGTCACACGAGGTTAACCCTGTTATATGATCATAACTGACAGCGATGGAGCAAGACTCAAGAGAGGGATGTCATAGATGCAATGGCAGAGAAGATAATAAATCACGTGCTACGGGTTAATGTGCATGAAGGGAGGTATGTATTCACACACGGGAAAGTCGTGGCAAGATTTCCGTAACCCTTGGCAGAGAATGTAAGGAGCGGCATAACTGTAGAGCAGACTTGAGAATGAAACAGCTGATGGAGGATATCATTGGAGAAGAGGATTTACTAATGGCTGACTGGCACCTTGCCGTCTTGATAGATAGACGATAGTTTGTAAAATAGAGTTCTACCTCTCCATAGCACAAAGCCTGGGCTGAATTATAGAGACCATGTATTGCCATGCAGCATCATGCCTCTCTCAGCTTGTATAGTTTACTCCAGAAGAAAGGTAACACCAATACATCTGGAACAAGACAAGCTACAGAAGCTCTCGGATTAGCAAAGCTACGCTCTAACTGTCCGTCTTTCGAAGCTTCAATCCTAGACCAGTTGCCAACCAAGGCTTAAGGCCTGGTCTGCCCTCCCTGTCATGCCATTTAGTCTTTAGTCTAGTGCATTTTCTCGCACTAGGGTACGGATTATACCCTCTCAGTTACGCTCCTCCTCCTGAAGCCGTTGGCATAATGTTGGTGTCGAATTTGGCGAACGCAGCCCAAAATTCGGCGCTAACAAAAAACATGTAGGTCATACGATAACTCAGTCATATCTGACTAAGGCCTGACTGCAAGATTTAATAATATGTTCCTGGCGAATCACTTCTGCGAGATGAGAAACCGGAATGGCGCTTTTGAATAAGATAGCAAAATTATCCATGAGCAGAGTGGAGTGTATTCAAACACATCATCCAGCGAGAGAAAGGGAGTGAGAAGCTAACTGCAGCCCTCGGACGGCCTACTAAACATCCATTTAATAAGGCAGTCATCATAACTGGCTTCCAGTCAATGCCCCGGAAGGAGGTCACCATCGACGAATGGATAAAAGCCATTCTTAGACATCTGGTCTGTTGATGCCGAAGTTGCCGGTTCAACCTCTACACTGGGCAATTGGACTAAAATGTTGACTCTTCCATTATCCTTCGCAATGAAACCTCAACCACTACGTCTGTTTCTCAACACTGACCCATCGATGTAGATCACTATGTCATCTTGATGTGTATTACTCTGGACCAGTTGTTGCACCTCAAACTCAGTGCGGCCCGCTGCCCATTCTCTGTACTCACGACCCAGTGTTACTATGACATTGTGCCAGTCCGTCATGTTTTCCAGTACTTAACCCACTCTTTTTTTACGGTTAATGGTCTCTAGATCACACACCTGACGTATAGATTATACATAGCAATACTCTTCTACATCTTTTCACAGAGACTGAGCACGATTGGGCCTGTCTCATGTTCTGTGACGTCGGTTTTGAATGACATAATGTGGCAAATGTCTACTTATTTGGAGAGATGGGGCTGGGGTGTCTAGTACAGAGGTCCCACAGCTTTAATGCCTCTCTGCAGTAGTGGCTAGACACAGGCAACGAGAACTGTAATTTTGTTAGGGTCCCAAAGATTGTGTCCAAAGACACTAGATTTCCAGCTCTACCAGCACTTACCTTGACCCTGTTGATTTCAAACAGTTGTTGTTTTAAATGATTCAATGCCGAAGGATAATATATCGCTGAATGAAACTTCCCATTTGGACAGAAGGACGATATATCGCCGTGCCAGGGTCATCGTGTTATTTATTTTGTTTCGTGGTATCTCCCACAATTTATGTGCTCAGTGAGCGGAAATTTACATTATAATATTTGTTCATTTGATTGCGCACCATGTTTGGACATAACCAACTTTTTTGTTTGGCACTGAACCAGTTAACTGTAGAAGTCAAACAGTTGTTGCTGTAAAGTGACAAACATTTTAATCTAAAGAAAGTAAATTGTGGTCTTGTGCAGGATGTCGCAACCAACCCTAGCATTGTGTGGCTGTTGGTGAGACTTCATGTGGTCTGACGGCCGGGATGTAGGTTCATTTCCCACACCAGTCAGTTGGGCTTAAACTTTGACCTCTCTTTCAGAAAGCATTGACAAACTAACGTTAGCCACGTGTTCTTCACGCGGATACAACGGTGTCGACGTAACAAATAGGAAATAAAACAACAGAGAGAGAGAGAGAGAGAGAGAGAGAGAGAGAGAGAGAGAGAGAGAGAGAGAGAGAGAGAGAGAGAGAGAGAGAGAGAGAGAGAGAACAACGTTATCAAAAGAATAAAAAACCCATATGCACAGACCCACACATTACACTCAGAGGAAATACAATAGCGTCGATAGAAAGACAAAAAATGCAACACACACACACACACACACACACACACACACACACACACACACACACACACACACACACACACACACACACCCACACACTCGACCAGGAAAAAACAACGATGTCAAGAGAAATAAAAAAAAACATACACACATGCAGAGAGGAAACATAACTGTGTCCTTATAGGACACACACAAAACAAGCAAAAAACAACGCCCTGCACGTAAAAAAATCACATCACATCCAACATAACCATCAAAAGCACCGGATAACAATGATTGATGGCAGCCTAAGTTTGTATAAACTGATGTAGGTAAGGGCAAGTAAAGCGTCTCTTGTACACGTCTCATTGTACATTGTACCTATGGTGCCACACCTGTATTTGTACAGACCAATCGACACTCGGTTAGTTAGTTGCATGTCCTTTACAGGACGTAGCACTCAACCCCAACATTTTTTTTTGGCTTTTCGTGATTTCTGGGCAAGTTTACGTTCAGTAGTTTGCCATTGCTTTCTGAACGACCAGCACCCATACCATTAAAAAAAAACCAACACAACTGTGTTTCGAACGCAAGTATTCGAGATTACGAACTGAGTCCGTAACGCCTTCGCCACTCGGTGGGTGATATAGTCAGTATCAAGCCGGTCTCTTTTACTTTCCAAGACATTTACTGGTACCAATTTTAGGCTGGGTTGATCTGGAGGAGCCAAAGTCAATTTAAAAAAAAAAAACCACACTCACGAGGATCGAACTCAGGACTAGCGGGCCAGCAGGAATTCGTGAATCCACTAGCTGCAGTGACCGCCTCGACCTCCATTCTCAGACTTGAGGTTGTTGTGTCGTATGCCCAACTCTCCTATACCAAACAGTGGCTGTTTTCTTTTGCTATAAGCAAATGGGCGCCCCCCCCCCCGACCCCCCAACCTCTTAAAACGCCAGTCAGAACTGAAAAGCTAGTTTACTCTAGGGTTTTAAAGTGCTGGTCACTCGACGAGAAGGCGGTCAGTGATTGGGTCAGAGTCTATGGAACGGATCGCGTCTCAGCCTTTGTCTAAGATCAAAGTGTAGATTTATCTGCACTTGATTCAGCCAGGGCTACAATCAGGGACTAGGAAACTCATAGACCGGTTCTTGCCCCTGGGGAACCTGCAGGCTTTTAAAGGAATAGAGAACCTACTCCTTCAAGATAAAGGCATTGGTTTGCTAAGAATAGGAAACTCATTCGCTCTGGGATCAACACCATAAACAACTGAAACAAGCAATCACAATCAGGGGACACATTAAGGAAAACAACATCAACGCAATGCCGACAAAGCCAGTCATTGTAAGAGGGAAAGATATATGAATAAGGACTAAAACATCAGTAATAGTAATTGTAGCAGAAGTAGTAGTAGTAGTACTAGTAGTATTAGGAGTAGTAGTAGTAGTAGTAGTAGTAGTAGTAGTAGTAGTAGTAGTAGTAGTAGTAGTAGTAGTAGCTATTGTTGTTGTTGTTGTTATTGTTTTTGTTATTGTTGTTTGTGTTGTAGTGATAGTGGTGGTAGTAGTTGTTACTGGTGTTGTCGTGGCAATAATGGTGGTGTTGGTAGTCGTAGCAGCAGCAGCAGCAGTAGCAGTAATAGTAAAAGTAATGTTGCGAGAGGCTTGCTGATGGATGTGACAATTTGTGAAGAATGCTGCTGCAAGCAATTAGAACTGGGACTTGCAACCAGGAGCTGACTGGTTAGCGCAAGACGATGATTTTACCGTCACATGAGTGTCGGTAACTATGCGTGTAATGTCATGACTGCGGTGGAACGTTGGTTTCACCCCTGGTCTCGTCGCTTGTAAAAGTGAAGGAAATAATGACCACCTATTCCTCATTACCCTCAGGCCTAAGAAATAAGATAGCGCATTCATATCACAGACCCGTCGCATGAAACTACTTCAGGTCAATTTATTTATATATTGAGCACAACCCACTACTGGCAACGCTGATCGTATTCTGGGATGAACCTAAGGCCTATTCACGTCAACGTGGAAGCACTATACTCGAGTTTCGCTCTCGTTTGAGCTCGTCAGTAGTGCATATCCTTGACCGGACCCGGAAACAAACCCCGGATCACTGGCGTGTGAAGCGGGTGTGTAACCACGCGGCACACGCTGGACACGGCCAAATTATCATAACAGAATATTACAATGTCACCCATCGTAGGCTGTAGCTCAAGATTTGCCCGATCGCCGTGACTGACGTCTGTCAATCGATGTGGACCCGAACGATCAGGTCTTCTCTCGGTAAGGCACACTAGGCCGTTGCCAGTAGTGGGTTGTGCTCAATATTTAAATCTCAAATACCGAAACAACCAAATAAATCAATTTGATTATTGCTCGCTGGACTTTAGGCGGCCTGGTTATCAATTTGATTATTGCTCGCTGGACTTTAGGCGGCCTGGTGTACCTTGCCAGTGAGAAAACCTGATCGTTCGGGTCCACATCGATTATTTTAAACTGTCCTTATGACGTCACCATCTTCGTCGTCACCGTGATGATACACGCTTAACACTCATTACATTCCTAACAACAATATTGACAGGTTACAAGACAATGGCATGGATATTGTAATTTCTACAACACTTTTAAGGTTTTATTTTGAAGCCCCCTCGTATTTGTTAACATGTTGGGATCGTACAGAGTAATTGCAATTATAACCGTAAACAGTCACACATATAATGCGTTAATTAGCCTTACACAAAATACTCACCCAGGAAAACGGCAATTATCTGGTTTTTCATCTTCTCCTCTTTCAAAGATGCCTGAGAGGTAATCTTAGTCAGCTGAAACTTGATTGTAAAAATCCCGCACACAATTGTTCCTTTCGTTCTCTCTCGTGATCAACTCTTCGAAAGTTACCTTTTCAAACTTTGATTTAGATAAATACTACAGAAACTAAAAACTGGTAATCTATATCCTAGACGAAACAATAATTATGTTTCTTAATTATGATTTAGTTAAAAAAAAAAGTTAGTTACATATCCTTTACAGGAAGTTGCAGTCAACACCAGCATTGTTTGTGCTGATGTAATGTCTTGGCAAGTTTAGGTTCAGAAATTTGCCATTGCTTTCTGAACGACCGGCACCGATACCATTTCGTAAAATACCAGCACAACGCGGTCTGCTGCTAAATCGCCCACAGCTGTATTTCGAACGCGCGTATACGGGATAACGAACCGCGCCCATAACCTCTTCGCTACGGAGACCAGCTAATATAGTGTAGCGGAAATAAAATGTGCGGTATACGTATCGCGCTTGGACATTTAGAAACACATAAAGTAGCGCACAAGCAAAGTGGGGAGACGCGGTACTATGGCCTAAACACTCGCCTGTTGGTCAAGGGTTCGATACTCATCGAATCAAATTGGAAAACTTTAATTCATCCAGACTCCCGTGGTCTGTCCATCCTATAATGAGTACTAAGAATTCTTTTGGGAAATAAAGGTGGCAGATAAAAGTGGCAGGGTTGATATTAACCACATCACCCACCCAGTGCCGAATGGCCCATACCAGTGGTTCTCAACCTTTTTTGGCCCATGCCCCCTTTACCATATGCTCAGAACGTCATTCCCCTCTCCCCCTTTCAAATTTCCTCATTTTAAACCCCCCCCCCCCCCACCAACCCTTACACAGTATACATAAAAATGGAAGCTAAATCTTATAACACATACAAGAACAAGTCTAGACATCTACATAAAACGTGATTTGAGGGTCTACTTACGTTATAAAACGAATTTCATTAGGGCGAGAAGTACAGAACCGTAAAATTTAGAGGGGAATAACAATATCAAGTAACTGGTTCTTGTATTAATGCGATCTTGAAATAATTTAACCCCCCCCCCCCCCTTCCCCACTGGAAACTCTAAAATTTCCCCCTTAAGGGGAATTCCCCACCGTTTGAGAACCACTGGTCTATACATATATGGGTCTAGCACCATATGCCCAGCCGGCTCTGTGACGAAAGAGTTACGAATGCAATTCGTAATCCCGCATATCGCGTTCGAAACACAGCAGCGGGCGATTTGGAAGCAGACCGCCATAAGTTAGTTTCCATTCAATTGTATGGGTGCCGGTAGTTCAGAAATAAATGGCTAGCTACTGAACGTAGACTTGCTCAGGAATCACAAACAGCTAAACGGAACGAGTTGAGTGCTATGCTCTCTAAAGCAGTGGTTCTCAACCTTTCTTGGCCCATGCACCCCTTCACTATATGTTCAGAATGTCCCCCCCCCCCCCTTTCGTATGTCCTCCCTATAAATTTCCCCTGCCCCTGCACAGTATACGTAAAAATTGAATAACACATACTAGAATAAGTTTAGATGTCTACATAAAACATGATTTTTGGGTCTTCTTACGTTATAAAACGAATTTCAGAAGAAGTACAGAACCGTAAAGTGTGGAGGGAAAAACAATATCAAGTAATTGGTTCTTGTATTAAGTGGGGGGGGGGGGGGGGGGGGGATTCCCCACCGGTTGAGAACCACTGCTCTAAAGGATATACAACTAACTTTACTATACTCCCAAATGCACTTTAAAGCGTGTGAATTTTTTTCTTAATTTTTTTACTTCTGTGAGCAAAGTGAAAAGCAAAACTGATATATCAGTTCATCAAAAACTAAACTAAAGAGAAACCATGAAATAAAATGCTTCAGCAGACATTTTTTATAAATGGAGAGAAATTCCTTAAGTGGAAGTTTCGAATATCTAAGTTCAATGCTGACGGGCGGTAGAAACTGCCAACTGTCATTTACTGCCGATATAGGACCTTGCGGTGTATGGCAGAGGGGTCTTTGAGCCTGAGGAATTAAGGCCGCCTGGCTAGTGCAGTCGCCGTGAACTGTACAGGTTAGGATTTTCTTTTTTCCCCCAACAGAAAAAAATCCCACACCTTACCGAGGGATCGAACCCGGGTCTCCCGAAGGAGAGTCCGGCGTTCTAGCCACTCGGCCAGCGGCTCCTCACCAGTTAGAAATGTTCTAGCATAAATTACAAGAAAATTAAACGACCCGTAGAAGATAAAGCAATTAAATCCTGTATGAAATGAAACAGACAGAACAACAAAAGTCAGTCAAGAGTTCAATGGTCATGCATGTTTACGGTGACAACACAACGGTTTTTTTTGTTCGCTCGATTTGAACTCAAGTGTAGTCCACGGACGTGCTTCTACTCCTAGTGCTCTTGACTGATTTTTTGCATTAGTATTACCTATTATCAATGTGCTTCGCTATCAGGCGAATCTACTCCGACTTCTGAGGTATTTGTACCTTATATCCTCAAGTCAATGACGAAAAGTCAACATTTTAGTTTAACTGACCAATGTAGGGATTAAACCCGCTATCTCGGCATCAGCACACCGGAAGTTTGAAAGCCAGCGCTTTTATCCATTCGGCTTTGCTGACCTCCGCTTACAAGTGTGAAACTTGAACATGTAATAAATCAAAATGAACGCTTATACAGATATTGGAATACAAGTGTGACAGAAGCGTATTAAGGATTCATTTTATGGAGAAAAGTACAAACAGATCTATTCAAGAAAACCTCATTATTAAAGAAAATTGTTATTAAAACGAATAGCATCGAGGAAATAGAGATGTGGTGACCATGTCAAAAGATAGGATTGTCATGGATGAATTCAAGGCGTGATAGAATATAGATCATAAGCACATGGCGGTGACTGAGATAGGATATCTGGGCCACGATAGAGGGATATTCCGAAAGACTGTCATAGGAGCAGAGTTCTTCACACTTCTCAATCAAATTGGCTTCACCGCGGCTACACGTCTCATGAAGGGATATGATACGTATCGAATTTCTGAACTAGCATTTCTTCAGCAGAACGTTGCCATTATCACAATGCGCCAAATAACCTCTCAATCTCTGGCAATTTCTCCCGCCTCATGCACCTACAATGTCCTGTGTCCATCTTCGTGCTGGTCGACCGAAGCCTCTTCTTCCAGCAACCTTGCCTTCCACAACTGTTCTCTCCAAGCCACCGTGACATTTATTATGGGTAAAATATTTCAGTTTACAGGTCTCCGTGACGTTACGGACGCGATTCGTAATTCCGTATACCCGTGTTCGAAACACAGCGGTGCTGGTTTTGTCGAAAAAGGTATAGGTGCCGATCAGTTTGAAAGCAATGGCAAACTATGAATGTTTAACTTGCCCAGGAATGCTGGGTTTGACTGCTAGGTCCTGTGAAGGACATGCAACTAAATATTTCAGTTTATGAGATATGTTACTGTTTACGAGCTCGCTTCTTCGATGTTCAGGTCTGGTTAAATGTCAATATTTGTCTTCTTCTCGGTCCAGGATATTCTAACATGTAAGCTAAATCATCATCCAGTGCCTTGCCGGCTGGGCGATCATACCTCTCCACAAAGTACGATCTGCGACTTCAAGGATCAATTCGTGTGTTGACTCCCTTCTGTGCTATGACACAAGTCAATAATCTTCTCACGCTGTCTTCCTCTATCTCTCTTTCAGCAAACCTTTCCGGTTGTCATAACATGTTCCAGTTTTTGTCTTGTCTTAACCTGGCTCAATAGCCCCAGATTTCATCTCTAGCGGTGGGACGCAGAGGTGTTTCCAAGGCACCAGGGCCGGGTTATATACTGGCCAAGACCTATTGACACGTCCTCGTCGAGCGTCCTGGGCAACAGGTCCCTCCGGGGTCCTGGCTGAAGTCAATAGGATCGCCGATTCCTCCGAAGTCGGAGAGTGTCTGCCTGTACGGCGAGGAACCACCAGTCTGCGCACCAATAAGCCAGACATGGGACAACGGATACTCACGCAAACCTCAGGTCCTGTATGACATCACACTGATGTTGGACAACGGGATGCCTTCATCCGACATACAGGGCTTTGCGTTGGAGCTCAAGCCAACGAACACAAGCAAGCAAGCATCTCTAGCGGTTGTCAAATTGTCCTTAACACATATCCATTTGTTGCCAAGGAAAGATAATCATTACTGTCGCTTGTTTCCTGCTATTGTGCCAGAGATTCTTCACTCATTCAGTGCCAAAGGATTGTATATCGCCACATGAGACTTGCCAATTGGACAGAAGGACGATAATCACCATAAATAGTCACTGTACTATTTGTTTCATTTCGCTGGATCTATCTCTCTATTATAATGCTCAGTGAATGAAAATTTATAGTAAAATACTTGTCTATTTGATTGTGCACCACGTTTGATCCAAACCTACTTTATTTGTTTGACATGTAATCAGTTAGTTAGTTAGTTCCATATCCTTTACAGGACGTCGCAGTCATCCCCATGCATTTTTGCTCTTTGTGATCTCATGGCAAGTTTACGTTCAGTAGTTTGCCATTGCTTTCTTAACGACCCTCATCCATACCATTTACATAAAATCCAACGCAAGGCGGTCTGCTGCCAGATCGCTCGCAGCTGTGTTTTGAACGCGAAATGCGGGATTACGAACTGCGCCTGTAACACCTTTCGCCACGGAGCGGGTACTTAATCAGTTAATACTGTTTAGTTTCTTCAGAACAATTCCCTTTGCTGATATGTATCAAAGTATTACACACAAACAAACAAAAACCAAATTCTTGCAACACTATTAGTAGTCAGTGTGGCTGTGGGATTTAATGCTCTTGCGCTCAAACTTCTTATGCTCTGATAGTAGGGTAGTGGATCATTTCCTTACACCGGTCTTTTAGACTTAAATATTGATTTCCCTCAGAACGCAGTGACGATCTATTGAATGTAAAATTGTCTAGTAAATCGACCTTAGATTGGAGTTAATGGCAACTTTCTCCAAAAGATATGCAATAACAACTCTTAGTGTAGCCTGGTGGTATAGTAGCTCACGGCATTTGGCTAACTTTATGAGAAAGGGGCAAGGGAAAGCCAAACATACCTGGATGACTGGGCCAATGGGCCTATCGAAACAAAACATAGACGTGATTTAAGATGTGATTGTGTGAATGTCGTGTCACGACCACCTATTGGATTTCACACGACGATATGTATTTCTACACTGTTTAATATAAGCCAGGTGATTTTTACTTACATACACATGCACTCACACACATCGTCTGTTATAGATTCGTTAGTGGATTTATCCCGTCAGTTACATTTAAACGTTGACTACTTCTTTGTTCAAAAAACAATGGCAAACTACTAAACGCAACATTGCCCACTAAATCAAGTAAACTCCTCAGTAAACCATCTTACTATGTACTTTCTTTAATTTTACCGTTTCTATAATTAAACACATGCATACATTCATACGCCGGTCTCCGTGGCGAAGGCGTTACGGACGCAGTTCATAATTCCGCTTACCCGCATTCGAAACACAGATGCGCGGGAGTTGGCAGCAGACCGCGCTGCGCTGGGTTTTAACAAATTGGTATGGGAGCCGGTCGATCAGAAAGCAATGGCAAACTACTTAACGTAAGCTTGACAAGACATCAACAGCAGTAAAATGATGCTGTTGACAGCGATGTCATGTAAATAGGATATGGGAGAAAAAAAAAATACATTCGTACACTCAGCACACTTTGCGAACGCAAAACCAATTATACACGCCACGGATCACAGAATCCAGAAACTCCACATAAATATTTATATAAACTACGGCTTTACAACATAACACAAAACCTCCTATTTACATAGTAAAGAAAATAGTAATCACTATTTTAAAAGTCCCATAGAATATAAACAACTCTTTTCGCAAATGTTTCCTATTTGGCTTTCAAATTCCTGTAAAGGTCTAACCTAACTAGAGAAGCAAAAGCTTCTGGTGCGAATTGTTTCCCTGTTGGCCAGCCATGACACGGTCCTATGTTTTCCTGGTGGGAAATTAATTACGTGTCCTCACTCCAGTCCTTCAGAGGACCCAACTGACGTTCTGACGCAGACACATCTTAATTTATTCTGGTTACCGTATTTATGTAGCAAAATGCAGCAAGGAAGTAAAGTAAGAAAGTAAAAGAGACTTGTGCATGTCTGAGGCGTAATGGATATATTCTGTTAGTCAAGACAATGTTTTTCCGTAGTAACTTTGAATAAGGAAGACAAAAACAATAGATTGCATGACTTATTGTTTGGCATAATTTCGCTGCATCTCACCAGGTACATACTGCAGAAACTACACAACATAAAGTAAAGTAATTAGATAAATCTTTCAAGCTGAAATATACACAGTTTAGCACAATAATTTCAATTGTCTACCACGGTAATTTTAAACTAATTATCGTGTCTTTCTGTTTGCACAAAACTCGTTTATGCATTTTAATTATGATGGTTTCTGCGACCTTTAACATTTACAAATTCAAATGAGGTGCCAGCCTACCCACATAGGCAGAACAGAGAGGCAGTTAAACAACAGGGTGGTCGAACACATGCCCAATTTGATTGACAGAATAATACACAAAGAAGATGAAAGTCTGACCAAGCCTACTAACCACAAACCTCCTATGTAATCGATTGGACGGCACATTTTGGAAATCGGTCACTTGATTGATAGAGACAATGCGTTTCGTGTTTTGTTTAACACACAAATACTTGCTTGTTCATGTGTAATGTCTCTATGCTGCAAGAATTGAATGGAGATGATAACCAGTGCCATGAATACTGCAGCCATATTAATCCGACAGGACAGGGGTGACATAGGAGGGTCTTCTAGTGAAGAAGGGGCTAAAACATGAGGTTCTAGCCTTAAGTCAATAGAATAACAACGCCAGAGAGGTGCAGGGTATAAAGTTAGAGATTGGGGGTCTAAGTTGGAACTTAATAAATGTATATGCCACGGTGGATTCTTTTGACACTAAGGAACTTAAGAAGCTTAAGGAGCTGGAGGAGATCCTAGGCAGTAGACTTCTCATTTGAGGGGACTTTAATCCACGACATAGAGACTGGGACAAGACTAGGAAAAACCGACTGGGAAATACAATTACGGAAGACATGGTGGATTCAGAATTTGTCTGCTTAAACGTTGGGAGGCCAACGAGAATGGGAATGGAGCCTGGTGATGCAGACACGGCTGTTGACCTGGCATTTGTTACCCTGTCGGCATTCTTGGATGTAAAATGGTCTGTTCCGTGTGATCATGGGAGTGACTATCTACCCTGTTCAGTATTGATTGCCATCAAGTCCACCAAGACCAAGGCTGTAAGAACAGAAAATACCCTTCTTGGACGCCTCAGACAGACGGCATGCAATGTAACTAGCAAACCTACTTATGTGCAGCATCCATGGTGGACCTGCGAGTTGGAGCTGGCATGGAGATCAAAGAGAGCGGCAGTAAAACAGTTACTGAAAGTGCGCCGGACACCCCAAAGCTCACATCAGGAAATGGACAAAGCTTCGCAAGAAAAGAAAGATAAGGTGGAGGTATTCAAGAGCTGTGCATGAGAGGCCAAAAGAGCGAAATGCGAACACTTTATGAATGAGACTGGAGTAGATAATACACTGGGAAAGTTTTAAGAATTGCACAGACAGATGCAAAGGAAAGATCGTTATACCACTGTGGATACAATATACCGTTGACTACAGTCAAAGAAAAAGGGGAAGATTTCGTGCAGAGATTTTTGACACAGACATATCAGAATAATTGCGAGATCATAGACTCAGAGAGGATCTATCATGTACCGTTAAAGATACCTTCTGTAAAGATATCATACAGCTGAAAGATATGAACAATGTATTGGTGCACAGAGATGAATGCTGTCATTAACCATGAACAGGCATCTGTCTTGTTGTGCTCTCTGGACAATAGGATTGTTAAAGCTGGCCTCCCAAGCTTCACCATAAATGGTAGAAATGTGAATAGAGAAATCAGACTGAAGCACCTGTGAATCACTTTTGATTGAAGCCTGTCCTTTAGGGATCATGCTGAAGTAGTGGTTACAAAGTGTCAGAAGTGTATGACAGCAAGGGACATAGAGCAGAAAATGCTATTCACACTTTTTCAACACTTGACCATTTCTGTGGTAGAGTATAGACTAGGAATGCGCACTGTTTCAAAGAGTCAGCTAGTGAAACTAGAGCGCATACAGAATGACGCCATAAGGGTGATTCTAGGATGTACATGTGACACTCTAATATTGTGTAAGCGATACATCCTGGCGCTACCACCCACTGCAGACAGACTAAAGGTGTTGCAGGCAAGGTCATACCTCCTGCTTGATTCCATAGATGCAGTCATGGGCAACAGGCTGTAAAGAGGAAGATCATTGATGGCTCAGTCAGAAGATACCATCATAGAAGTGTGCCCACATGAGAAGATTGGCAGAGACAAGGAGTGGGTCAAAGTACCGAATAGACATTCAGATTTGTGTGGGGTTATAATGACATTGGGATGTGAGTGTAGGATATTGCCAGCAGGCGCTACGGAAGTAGAAATTCAGCAATTAATTCATGACTACTCTCGTCCTGGCGATGTGATTATCTAAATCGATGGCTATGTGTTAAGAGGCTAACAAGTGCCTGGGGATTCATACATAGCAAAAGCCAATGACCAATGTTTAGTAAGGAGAGCTTGGCATATGACATCACAACCTCAAGTCTGAGAATGGAGGTAGAGGCGGTTACTGCAGCTTTCCGCTGGTTGGAGAACAAACTGTATACATGTTGTAATTGTAACTTATTCACAAAGCATGCTGACAGATGTGAAGACGTGCATGCTTCTTGCTGAATGGCATGCATCAATTCAGAGGTCGCGGGATCTTTTCTCCAGGACATTCTGGGGTGGCTGGCTAAGAACAAACAGACAGATTGATTGGCCCTGCATCATTGAGGGGTGATTTAATGCATGCTAAGGCAGATGTGGTGAAGGCCCTCTGGAAGCACGTGAGTAATGCAGAAGAACTCTTAGACTAGCATGGTCTGGAATGAATGCGGCAGCAAGGGGTAATCAGAGGATCTGGTAGACAGTCGTCACTCAGAGATAAAACTAGACGGACATATAATAAGATTGCAACGGGAAATATTAGTATTGGAATTCTTCGATGGACGTTAAAGATGAGGACTGAGAGCTTGTGGGAATGCTCCCAGTGCAATGAAGTCGGTTCTTAACTCATCTCAACTCAACTCCAGATCTTCTGTTCCTATACAGTGAACAACTTTTCAGTAATTTAGAAGATATGAGAGACATCACCATTTTGGTGACGTAACACCAATAACGTTAAATATACTGATGATTCAGTATTGACTGCAGACAGTGAACAGGATCTACAACATTTAGTATATATGGTTGTTGCACATACATTTAACAACGAGGGTTGGAATTAAATTGTAAGAAGACACAGGTCATGGTCGTCAATAGGAGGAACGACATACCACAATGTAATATACAAGTAAATGAGAATATTCTCAAACAAATGAATCGGTACAATTATCTAGTAACAGTCATAACATCTGATGGGTGGTGCCTTGAAGCGATTAGAACAAGAATCGCCAAGGCGATGTTAGTCTTTTGTGAGATGGAAAACATACTGGCCGATAAAAGGATGTCATTTGCGATGAGAAAAATAGTAGTAAGTGCTACATAGAACCTGTCCTTTTATATGAATGTGAAGCGTGGGCAATAAGCAGTCAAGCTGAAAAAAAAAAACATTTGATGGTTGTGGAAATCTGGTTTCATAGGAAAATGCAAACAATACCATGGACAGAGAGAAAAACAAATGACCAAGCCCTACAAGAAACAAATGAAACACGTAAACTGAGTAGAGAAATTGGATGTAGACATTTTAGTTTCTTTTGGACACGTTATGAGAAGAAATAAATAGGAGAACTTTGTGACAACGGGTAAGATTGAGAGGAAAAGAAGAAAGGGGAAGGCAGAGAAATAAATACCAGGATGGCTTGGCCACGTGATACTGGCCAGTCAAGAACACATAGCTGATCCACGATTCTGGTGATCGTGTGATGGCGAAACATGGCCGCCCACGCTTACCGGCATGACACATGATGATTAGTATACTAACGACATCTGGCTATTTATCTTAACGTGTAACTCGGCGTATGATTTATACAAAGTAGATGTTCCCCTAGGCATTGTGTTTGAATCTGTAGACAATAACATAAAAAAAAAATCACTGGAGATATCTTTACTAATCTAGACTTAATACTGGCAGTAGCTTTGGCCGAAAGGAGAAGAGCTCTCCAGTTCTTAAGCTTCTGTTGCGCTGATATCGGGATTATAAATTCATCCCCTACACCAGTCAGTTGGACGTAAACATTGACTTCTTGTTCAGAAAGAAATGCAAACTTCTGATCGTAAAATTGCCTACAAATTTAACAGGTGTTAACTGCAACATCCTGCCAAGGATTTGGCAAAATTTAAGGTTTAATCCCAGTCAATCTGTATGTGCGGTGCTGACTCATGATCTGATTACATACTAGTTTGCCTCTTCGCAGATGTGAAATTTCTATACCGGTCTACGAGACTCATCCTGTGTCATCTTGAAGAGACGAAGGAGAGTTCTGTAACACAGTTTCTGTAGTGATGCTACTTTGCAACCAAGTCTGTAGGGAAGTTTAGATCAGTTGAATCAAGAACCGACATCACAGCACTCCGGACATTTCCATAAGTGATATGTTCTCATCAGCAACAGTCAGCGAAGAGTCCCAATACTAATGGTACCAGCAGGAGTCTGATTATGTGTCCGAATGGCCTTTGCTCAGGGTTTTGAGTGTCGACTAGATCCTCTGATCACTCCCTGCAGCACCATTCTCTACAGGACCTGATGATATATCTATTTTTCTGCATTATACACAAGATTCCAAACGTCCCCGACCACATTTACCCAATCATGCACCAATATCCCACCAAGCCAATCTGTCCGCGTGCTCCTTTCCCACTACACCAGCATGCCCTGGGGACAAATCCCACAGATGCTCTCTATTTTTGACTTGTTGAATGGAAGCCTGCCTCTCTGAGATATGATTTAGCCTGCAGCACTTTGAACCTGTCTGCAATCGTAGCTAAGGCTAGAATGGATCGCGGGCCACACACACACACACAATGCTGGCGAGTCCCATGTTCATCCCAGTATCACCTGCATAGTTATTATTCTGTGCGATCTAGTTTCACAAGCTATGACACTGTGAGTAGCCCCAATTCATACTCATTTACTGAGAAAACCATATGTTGATAAAGTATGAACAACATTCTTTGCTCCATGTCCATCTTCAACGCACCGAGTCTCTTCTTAGATCTTTTAACAGCCGCTTCAACATGACTCATGAATGACAGGTTGTGTCGAAGGTGATTCCCAGGTATCTCAGTTTCTTCTCTCTCTCTCTCTCTCTCTCTCTCCTCTCTCTCTCTCTCTCTCTCTCTCTCTCTCTCTCTCTCTCTCTCTCTCTCTCTCTGTGTGTGTGTTAACATTTCAGTCATTTATTGTAAGACTTGGGATGTCAGCCTTAATAATCCTACTGCCCAGAGAGCACCATAACATAGATGCTTTGTCTGGGTTAATGACACTACCCATCTCTATACACCAGTCGATCACTTTGTTTACTGTCTCCTGCAACTTTTGCGCAATTCTATCCTGCCTCTCCACCGCTGATACGCAAGGACATCATCTGCAAATGTCATTATCCTTCCAACCCCTGGTACTTCAATGCTTGCAATCCTGCTTGTGTATACATTAAATAACACAGGGGATATTGCAGATCCGCCTGGTAATCCCGGGGTAATAATGCACGTCTCCGAGGTCCATGAACCTAGGCGGAGAGCAACACTACGAGAGTGCATGATAGCTGCTATTCAATTCACCACTCACGCACTAACACTCATTTACATGAGAGTGTGCATTAAGAGTTCACACCTGACCCTGTTATATGTTTCATCAAGATCCAGTACTGCTGTTGTTGTTTCCTGTCTAATCTGGAACCCCTCATAAACATCAAACGCAATTGTCGCTGCATTTAACCATGTTTCTTTCCTTGGCCAGTAACTCCCCAGCAGCCCTCTAGAACAGTAGTTCTCATCCGGTGGGGAATTCCGCCTCCCCCCTCCGGGGGAGGGGGGAAATTTAGGATTTCCTGGGGGGGGGGGGAATTAAGACCACAGATTGGCAGACTCAAAATGGCTTCAGGCACAATATCCTATTAAGTGACAATTCCTTTGAAGTTTTAACTGTCTGTTTATTTTTTGTTTTGTGTGTGTGATATGATTAATTTGGTTTGTTAATAAAATATTGTGAATATAAAACAAAATTCACCTTTTGAGGCTGGCAATTTTGGAAAAAAGGGAATTCTTCTTTCGTTCACTGTAAAGGGGGGAATGACATTCTGTCATATGGTGAAAGGGTGCATGGGCCAAAAAAGGTTGAGAACCACTGCTCTAGAGAATAGCATTCTACTATCCAAGAACTTCTCCAGGTTAATAGCAACAATCTTTTCCTATACACTTGCAAAATGTATTCTGTAGGAAAGTCTATTTAGTCCAACTGTCCGGTGTAGGGGTTTAACCCACAACCTTTGTTGGGGCAGTGGTAGCGGGTGCAACACCTATACCGGTCATTGGGACTAAAATGTTGACTTCTCGTCTTTAACATGGGATTCCAAAGCAGGCCTCCTGTATCGGAAGCCCAGCGTTTTAGCCACTTGGCCAGAAGCTCATGTAAATGGTATATGAAGTTGATAAAATATAGCTACCGAATCAGGGCAAAGGTTAGTTGAAATATAGCTACTGAATCAGGGCAGAGGTTAGAGGAAATATAACTACTGAATCAGGGCAGAGGTTAAATATAATATAGCTACTGAAGCAGGGCAGAGGTTAGATAAAATATAACAACTGAATTAGGGCAGAGGTTAGATAAAATATAGCTACTGAATCAGGACAGAGGATAGATATAATATAGCTACTGAGTCAGGACTGAGGTTAGATAAACTAAAGCTACTAAATCAGAGCAGAGGTTAGATAAAATATAGCTACTGAATCAGGGCAAAGGTTAGAAAAAATATATAACTACTGAAGCAGGGCAGAGGTTAGATAAAATATAACTACTGAATCAGGACAGAGGATAGATAAAATATAGCTACTGAATCAGGACTGAGGTTAGATAAAATATAGTTATTAAATCAGAGAAGAGGTTAGATAAAATATAACTACTGAATCAGGGCAGAGGTTAGATAAAATATAACTACTGAATCAGGGCAGAGGTTAGATAAACGGAAAAACAAACCAGCCATTGTAGGGACGGGCGGGGAATAATTATTCTTGTCACAATTCTGAGAGGCAGTCACGAAATTAGAGGCCATAAATTGTTCTTCTCACTGGACTGTTGCGCCATGCACATTCCTGTCCCAGTTTTCGCGTGTCAGATAGACTGGTTTTAAAATAACAAAACCCAGGGCGTAGCTGTCTGTTCTCTCGACAGACAGCTTAACATTTTCTTGCCTAGATTTCAGTACTTGACTGTGTGTTGTTTAACAATTGGTAATATCTGCTTGTTTAATTAATGTGGATGAAGACCGCAGCACCGAAACGTCTGGGTGTAGCTAAGTAAAATTAGTCGCGTATTGTTTACAGGACGTGGCAGTCAGCCCAAGCGTGGTTTATTTATTTATTTTTTTGGCTGTTTGTGATTTCTTGGCAAGTTTACGTTCAGTAGTTTTATTTCTGAACCACCGGCACTCATACCTTTGAATGGAAACTAACGCTGCCAAATCGCCCACAAACTGATGTTTCGAACGCGGTATGCGGGATTACGAACTGTGTCCGTAACGCCTTACCACAGACCCGGTGTAGCCAACGGTAATAAAAAAAAAAGACTAAGGATCGGTGATGTGCTAAAACCACAACATGTTGTAGGCCTGACTGTATGGATGCTAGATTTTATTAGAAGGCAGCAAGTCAAATGGTTTGGCCATGCAAGTAGGTTACCAACTAACAGGATACCACAACAAGCAATGATGTACAGGCCAGGTGGAATCAGAGGAGGAGGCCGACCACGTAAACGGTGGACACAGGGAATAACAGAGTCCATGGGAATATCGATACATGAAGCCCATAATCAGGCACTCTCAAGATGTTTATACTTCACCTCGACACCGCAAGGTACAAGAAGAACAGGATGAGATGAGACTAGACTGTATGGAGAAATAGGTGGCCAATCTGTGTCTCCCATAGTGAGCGTCGAGTTCATATTATGGGGGTCGGCGGAACGGGGTGAGGAGGAGGGCGTTTTTTTCCTCATGGGACATGATTCAAACATAGTCACCTTTCGAACAGCCACAACACGTTAACTCTTTACCGTTTTCTCCCATAGGTATGAACAATCAATTGGTACTGTCCCTTGGCAGGTCAAGCAATAATCAGTCACGAAACTGGTTTGTCAATGCGTCAGCAGAACAAGAAGTCAGTCAGTGAGTCAGCAGAACAATATATATCAGTCAATGAGTGAGCAGAACAATAAATCAGTCAATGAGTCAACAGAACAACAAATCAGTCAATGAGTCAACAGAACAATAAATCAGTCAATGGGTCAGCAGAACAATAAATCAGTCAATGAGTCAACAGAACAACAAATCAGTCAATGAGTCAACAGAACAACAAATCAGTCAATGAGTCAACAGAACAACAAATCAGTCAATGAGTCAACAGAACAATAAATCAGTCAATGGGTCAGCAGAACAATAAATCAGTCAATGAGTCAACAGAACAACAAATCAGTCAATGAGTCAACAGAACAACAAATCAGTCAATGAGTCAACAGAACAACAAATCAGTCAATGAGTCAACAGAACAATAAATCAGTCAATGAGTCAACAGAACAACAAATCAGTCAATGAGTCAACAGAACAACAAATCAGTCAATGAGTCAACAGAACAATAAATCAGTCAATGGGTCAGCAGAACAATAAATCAGTCAATGGGTCAGCAGAACAATAAATCAGTCAATGAGTCAACAGAACAACAAATCAGTCAATGAGTCAACAGAACAACAAATCAGTCAATGAGTCAACAGAACAACAAATCAGTCAATGAGTCAACAGAACAATAAATCAGTCAATGGGTCAGCAGAACAATAAATCAGTCAATGAGTCAACAGAACAATAAATCAGTCAATGGGTCAGCAGAACAATAAGTCAGCGAATGAATAATCAGACTCATTGACAACATGTACTGGATAACGTGGACAAAATGTCACCAGAATATGTTATCAAGCGCAATAAACTACACACAGATTAAAATTTCACTCCTCGAGAGCATTGGCAACAAACAGTTCAGCAACTTAAATCGATTGTTTCTCTAATACAGTGGTTCTCAACCGGTGGGGAATTCCCCCTCAGGGGGGAATTTTAGGGTTTCCAGGGGGGGGGGGGATGAAGACCATTTCAAGATCGCGTTAATACAAGAACCGATTACTTGATATTGTTTTTCCCTTCATACTTTACAGTTATGTACGTCTCATCCTTCTAAAATTCATTTTATAAAGTAAGTAGACCTACAAATCATGTTTTATGTGGATGTCTAGACTTGTTTTAGTATATGCTATTAAATTTACCTTCCATTTTTACGTATACTGTGTAGGGGTGGGGGATTTTTAATAGGAAATATGAAAGGAGGGGGGGGGGGGAATGACGTTCTGAAAATACGGTGAAGGGGGACACGGGCCAAAAAAGGTTGAGAACCACTGCTCTAATACCATTGGAACAATAAGTCGGTGAGTTTGTCACCAGAACAATGTGATAATCAGTTCGCCAACAGAACAATAGATCAATGAGTTCGCCATTAGAACAATAAGTCAGTCATTTCATCATAAGAGCTACATCAAGGGAGCGGGACGGGTGCCGGAGGGGGGCTATTCAGTTTGTCAACAGAAGAATTATTCAGTCAATTAATGTGACCATCCGTTAATAATTACAGTCAGTTAGCAATCATACATTCACTGCTTCAATCAATGTCAAGAAACAAACTTACCTTCTCATCTCTAATTATGTTCCACGCACGGTTTTATTGATTCTTTCTGCTATGGCACTGGGCATTATTTACATAAAAACATTTGTAATGAACTGGAAAACTGTTAAAATGTCACCAGTGTATTTTATCAAGCGCAACCAAACACACAAACATTAAAATTTCACTCCTCGAGAGCACTGACAACAAACACTTCAGCAAGTTAAATAGTATGTTACTCTAATGCACTTTTCCCATTATTTAACGAAGTAGTACAATATGTGGTATATTCGAATTATTCATTAATAGTTTGTAAAAGTCGATCTACGTGGCAAAGGAGTTGCGGACGCGATTCGTAATCCCGTATACCCGCGATCGAAACACAGCAGCGCGCGATGTGGCAGCGGACCGCCTTGCGTTGGTTTTGCGTTGGTTTCGGGGTCGTTCAGAAAGCAATGGCAAACTACTGAACTTAAACTTGCCAAGAGATCACATCGGCAGAAATGCTGGTGTTGATGTTAACTGCGATGTCCTGTAAAAAGGATATGCTAAACAACTGTAAATATTTAAGAGTGTTGTTGCCTCAATAACAGTTCGTGGAATAATGAAATAGAACTTCAGTTCTCGCAAAGTAATGAATAGTAACACTGCAGTGTCCTGTGCATGCCGTAAAAGGCTGTTAGATAGGCCTGGTGTGAGCGTAGCTATTTCATACAGTAGAAAGAAAATGAGCCATAGAAATCAACAACCATGAACCAGCTAGCGAAATTGATAGCGGACTCCGCTGGTAATGTCTCAGGCACGGTCGGACGAGGATTCGATGTCTGGTTCGTCGCTTGCCAAAGAGAAGGAAAGACTGACCACGGATTCTTCCTTGCTCTACACCTAAGCATGGTGATGGCGCTATTACACGGCAGACCCATAGTATTTGGTTGTGCTATGGTCCCACCAGGTGACAAGAAATGAATGTGGGGGACTGCGTGGTCTTGAGGTATGGTGTCCGCCTGGAGTTCCGGTGTTCGAACCCCGGTGAGGACCGGGATTTTCTTCACGTGGACTTCTAGTAATAAAATGTCCCCTGGTCTCTGGGCAGTGAGATCGGACGCCCGTGTGTATTGTTGCCCTTGGCAGTCGGAAAACAAAAAAACGGCGCTTCCCGGGCAAAATTATGAGTTAAATATCTACCCAAAGTATTTCAGGATGCCTCGCTCGTGCACTGAGCTGAGTTTCTCCAGACTCAGGTTTGAGTTAGGAGGAGAACGGAGCACTAATGGGTTACACCCGTGTGCCGTGACGTTGATCCATTGACTAAACTAAACTAAACTAAGAGAAGAATGTTAACCTATAACCATGGTCAGACTGCAAGAGCAGCAAGTTAAAAGAAGTGTGGCCAGACGAGCTCTACGCAGGAAGCCAAAGAAGATTAATAAACCAACACAGAACTGGTGTCGTGATCCGCTACACGCAGTGGGATTTACTGAGGAGGAGTTCTGAGCACTTATGGACTGAATGGTTCGATGTGCAATGAGGATGATTTGTCTACTAACTAACTACCTACCTAACTAACTAACTAACTAACTAACTAACTAACTAACTAACTAACTAACTAACTAACTAACTAACTAACTAACTAACTAACTAACTAACTGCGATGTAAATGTCCGTTCACAGTGGGTGCATGTGAACACGTGGTCATTTCCACCATCTTGCAACCAGTTAAGACCAGGGATGGAGTTATTGCCTCTCCATAGCACAAAGCCAGGGCTAAAATATAGAGATCATGTGTTGCCCATGCAGCATGATCCCTCTCTCGGCCTGCCTAGCTCACTCCAGAGGAAAGGTAACACCTATACATCTGGAACAAGACAAGCTGCAGAAGCTGCCGGATCAGCAAAGCAATACTTTGACTGTCCGCCTGTCGGAGCTTCGATCCTACCTAGACCAGCCGCCAACCAAGGCTTAGGGCCTGATCTGCCCTGCCATAACATTTTGTCTTTAGCTTGCATTTCATCGCACCAGGGTAAGGCTTGTACCCTCCCATTTGCGCTCTTCCGCACGAAGCCGTTGGCACAATGTGGGGTGTCGGGTTTGGTAAGCGCCGCCCAACGTTCGGCGCTAACAGAAAGCAGGTAGTACCGTCTACTGTTATACGGTAGCTCATCATATCTGACTAAGACCTGACACACTAACTGACTAACTACTATATAATTAACTAACTAACCATCTAACTAACTAACTAACTAACTAACTAACTAACTAACTAACTAACTAACTAACTAATTAATTAACTAACTAACTAACTAACTAACTAACGAATGAACTAACTAACTAACTAACTAACTAACTTTTGATGTGCATAAGTACACGCACAACTAACTAGACACACGCATACGCACACGCACAACTGACTAGATACACGCATACGCACGCACACAACTAACCAGGCAAACGCGTACACACCAGGGTTGCCACTTTTGTTTGACCAAAAATATCTAGAAGCCGTTCAAACAACATCCATAAATATCTAGATTTCGTTGGAAAGTATCTAGGAAAAATATCCAGATTGAGAAAGTAACAAATTACATATGGATTGATGTGACTGCCGGTCTCTCAGGCGTAGAAATTTACGCCAACCATTACCGATGCATTATCGGTTCCAATTGCAGCCTAATTCTTTAAGTTTAAATGATTACTGACCAAAAGTTTCTTCAGTGCCTGAACTATACTTTCTGCATCACACTCTTCCAAGTGAACTAGTCCAAGAAATGTAGAAATTACTTTGTCTGTGCTGTTGCTATAAGTATATAACACGTGTACCAAGCACTTTCAGAACCGAAATGTCATTCGATTCGTCTAATAATAACATATATTTATTTGTAGAAATATCACTGATCAAGCTTCTTCAAAGTGAGAAAAAAAAGTACTTCTGATCATATTTGTACACTTGCTGCGATGCATTTTCACGTCCTTTAGCACTTTACTGTCAGAAATACGAGTTTTTAAACAAATCAATCAAATGGTCACAGTTCACGATTGCACAATGACAACTTAAAAACATTGCGACAGATCCTTCAACTTTTGATGATTCATTACTCTGTGTAGTTCTGAAAACAAATGTCAATCGGTGGCATATCCCTAAATGGCACTGCATTTTTATGTTTTTTAGTCTCTGCATGTTTCTTCAAGTCTTGTATTTTCGCTTTCATTTCGCACTTGCAGTACTTACAACGAGCCTTAGTCACATCTCCATGAATTGACAGCACCCAATCTTTAATTATATCATCCTGCAGCCACTCTTTCCGAAATTTTTGTTCATATTGGTTTACTTTTGGCATGTTGAAAGATTTGTTCAAAGTGAAAGACACATATAAAGGTGAGCAATTACAAAAACAAATCACATGAAAAAGAATCGCAAAGTCGGAATCACAGCAATAATTCGCAACACGATAAGTTTACAGTTCAAATAGTTAGTTAGTTAGTTAGTTAGTCTTTCCTCTTGAGCCTAAGGCAGCGCATAGGGCAGAAGTCATGGCTCTCCATGTCCGGCGGTTCGCTGCTACCTGTTGTAGATCCTGGATGTTCACTTGGCCGTTGAATGAGCCTTCTCTGATGATAGTTCTACGCAGGGTCTCTCTTGGTCTTTCCCGTTTTCTTTTCCCTACTGGCGACCATAAGAGGGCTTGGTTGGGGAGCCTTGTCTTTTCCATTCTGAGTACATGGCCGATGCAGTTCCAACGGCGTTTTCTTATAAAATTGGATACAATGTCTTGCTTAGTCTCTTGTCTTATTTGCGTATTGGTTCTGAAATATGTTCAAATAATGTTATTATAATGTATGCGCCCTTTTATTCATTACCGGGGGGTTGCCAGATTGTTGAGCGTTGACCCAAGTCAGTTCAAAGTTTAAATAATGGCAGTTACCATAATTTATGCTCGTCCAGACCAAACAAAAAATGGGTAAATGACACCGAAAGAAAAATAAAATCTAGAAAGTATCAAAAATATCCAACTCCAAATGAAAAGTATCTAGAATTGCATCCAGCATCCAAACGTCAGAAAACGGTATCCAGACGACGGCAAAAACCTCTAGATCTGGATATAAAATATCTAGAATGGCAACTATGGTACACACACGCACAACTAACCAGACAAATGCATACATACACACACGCACAACTAACCAAACACACGCATAAGCACACGCACTAGCGTAAATACAACTACCAAAGAAACTGACACACCAGCTGATTCTCCTGTCACTCACATATTGATTTCATGACATGGTCAAGACAATGGCAACCAATCGTTTCTCGGCTTACGTGCAGTGAGGACAACCAATGCAGGATTCCGTTTTATCATTGATAAATATTACGTAAACGTTATAGAATTGGCCAGTTTGGCAGATATTACCTAACAGAATGTCTAAAGTTTAAATCTAGCATCGAAAATGATTATTTTTGTGAAATAACGTTAGGTTGTATATAAATAAATAAATAAATAAATATGAAAGAATACGCGTACTTTTTAGCAAGGTCAAGGACATCCATGTGACGACTGGTATATTTGTGTTTTCGTTCGCTCGCTGTGAATCCAGCGTAGTCCACACTGGACTCATTTTTTCGTATCGGTTAGCTTTTCCTATTGCCAATGTCCATCTCAATCAGGCGAATCCACCCCGACTTCTAAGCTACTTGTAATTTGCGTCCCCTAGTCATTGACAAGAAGTCAACATTTTAGTCAAACTGGCCGGTGTAGGGCTTGAGGGAGATTCTAAAGTGTAAATCTTTAATCGCAGATGTTTTAATTTTATTAGACATATGTGGTAGCTTATAGATGCTTGCTTGCTTGCTTGTGTTCGTTGGCTTGAGCTCCAACGCGAAGTCCTGTATGTCGGATGAAGACATCCTGTTGTCCAACATCAGTGTGATGTCATACAAGGACCTGAGGTTTGCGTGAGTATCCGTTGTCCCATGTCTGGCTTATTGGTGTGCAGACTGGTGGTTCCTCGCCGTACAGGCAGACACTCTCCGACTTCGGAGGAATCGGTGATCCTACTGACTTTAGCCAGGACCCCGAAGGGACCTGTTGCCCAGGACGCTCGACGAGGACGCGTCAATAGGTCTTGGCCAGTATATAACCCGGCCCTGGTGCCTTGGAAACACCTCTGCGTCCCGTAGCTTATAGATAAATACATATCACTGAATGCATTTCATAAAATAAACGTGATGTCAGTAATGACATAGCGTCCCATGTGGTTCCTGGTTATATATTTGATGTTACAATTTTCAATAGGTACTTCTTAATCGTTTTCTTCTTTTCCGAGATATAAGTGTCAATCAATACTTAATCGTATTGTTGTAGCCGCGTAGGTTGTCAACATTGTAGATAGCTGGTACAGCCTTGTACTTGTACTGACATCTAAGATTGCATGTCGCCATTTTGATGCTTCGACATCAGGACACAGCTAACATTTTGTCTGCCCAAAATATTAAAGGAAAGTATTTGCGGAGATGGAAGGCGAGATGGCTCAGTGGCTATTATGCTTTAATGGTTGTAATGGGTTCGATTCCTCCTCTAGGTCGAAATTTTATCACTGACTTTTTGCTCGCCGGTAAACCCAGTTTGTAATGTGAACCAGGAAATGTTCTTGGAAGTAGAAGCAGCTGAGTTGATATTGATAAAACATAGCTCAATCAAGTTCTGATTGATCTAATTTATGGAGTGTACTATATACACGATATAATATTTTAGTTGCATGTCCTTTACAGGACGTAGCAGTCGACCCCAGCATTTTGGCTGTTTGTGATTCCTGGGCAAGTTTACGTTAAGTAGTTTGCCATTGCTTTCTGAACGACCGGAACCCATATCCAGTCACGGATTCGAAATCAGTGTGCAATTTGGAAGCAGATTGCTTTGCGTTATCTTCCATAGTGTGAAACGCCGGCCGTTAAGATAATAATGGGAAACAACTGAAGAAAAATTGACATATTAAATAATACACAGCCGACACATGCCGGGGTTGACTGCAACCGCCTGTACAAGGTATGCAACTAACTTTCATCACAAATCCAACACGCCTCAAGGTGTGAAATGAATTACTTACTTTCAAACACATAGTCACGCTACGAATAGGCCAGTTAGTTACCATTTAGGGCACAAGCCTCGAAAGGGCGCAGTGCTGCCATTTAGAAGTTTAGTTTAGTTTAGTCTATAGATCAACATCACGGCACACGGGTATAACCCATAAATGCTCCGTTCTCCTTCTAACTCAAACCTGAGTCTGGAGAAACTCAGCTCAGTGCACGAACTCCGTAGCACCGGCGAGGATCCTGAAATACTTTGGGTAGATGTTTATCTCGAAATTTTGCTCGGGCAGCGCCGTTAGACTACTCTGTTTCGATTTCCAACTGCCAAGGGATTTTTTACGTGCGCAACAATAAACACGGGCGCCCGATCTCACTACCCAGAGACCAGGGGAAATTTTATTACTAGACGTCCGCCTGAAAAAACATCCTGGTCCTCACCGGGGTTTGAACCCGGTACCTCCAGCACTCGAGGCGGACACCATACCTCGAGACCACGCAGCCCTCCATTTTCTGGATTGTTTATTCCATTCACTAATCTCTACAGGCATAGTACATTCGTTCGCCTTGAACTTAATCGTTGTCCATACGCGTCTAGTGCACTGGACTGATTTGTGCGTGTGAATTAGCTTTCCCCATTACCAGTGCCCACTGCCATCAGGATAACCCACTACGACTTCAGAGGTACTTGCAATTTGCGTCCCCATGTCAAGGACGTATGGCAACATTTTAGTCCAACAGACCGGTGTACTTTAATGGCTCTTTTTCGCCACGATCCTAGCCACTTTTAAACACCGAATAAGGCTTCACCTAAACTGCCGTTAGCCAGTTCAATAGCCAGGACACTTAAAAATACAAAACCATACTTTCGTAAACCTTAATAATCTAGAGGTCAGCATGGCCGAATGGATAAGAATGCGCATTCTTAAACATCCATTGTGCTGAGCCGAGATAAGGGTTTCAACCCTTACACCGGACCAAAATGGTGACATCTCGTTCTGGACTTGGGGACGTAAATTACAAGTACATCTGAAGTCGCAGTGGGATTCGCCTGATAGCAAGACTCATGGTACTAAGGAAAACTAATCCACACGCAAAATTCAGTCCAGCAAGTGCTAAGAAATAGTGTGTATAGACTACGCTTGAGTTCAAAGAGAGTGAGCGCAAACAAAGAGAAAAGACCTTAATAAAAGTAAGCATTGCATAAAATGTTACATGTCTTTTATCAGCACCTTACCATCAATGCCGTATTGATGTTCTAGCAGTTTTAAGTTCAGTAGTTTGCCATTGCATTCTGAACGAGAATCCTCGTTTAAGTCATCAAGGCACGGGAAATTTAACAGCTAGGACACTTTAACATTCGGCTATAGTTATCTCTCAGCATTACAACAAAATCAAGCAATTTCGAGTCTTTGTCCAGTTGATTGCTGTTTACCTATTTGAAAACATCGAAGTTGACGCCTGCATTCGGGAACGGGGATGTTTTACCTTGAACACTTGCTCCAGGATCGACTCAACCTCAAAAATGGATACCTGAAAATGTTCTGGAAAGCTGCAGGGTCCATGTAATACAGACCACATCATCTATGGAATACCGTCTGAAGAAATTATATCCTCAGTGGGTAATGTGGAATGGGGACGCTTTCTTTGACGGGTAACTTGAACATCTCCACATATAGTATTTCATCATCATTTAGCAGGTCCCTAGCAGAACGCCGCTCTCATCACGGCGCTACGAAAAGTGTCTTAATCACTTGCTATTTCCACCTGCCAAATGCACATACATACCCAAGATGTCTGCATAGTCCTGTATCCATCTTCGTGCAGTTCAATCCCTGAGTCTTATTTCCAGGAACCATGTCTTCCTTCACTGTTCTTTCGATGCCACGTGAAGTTTAATTTGTCCAACGTATTTCAGTTTCCGAGACAAGATACTTTTTATGAGGCACTTTCTTCTATGTCCAGGTCTCAACAGATGGCGGTGACTGTGTTTTATGTTTCACCAGTTTTTCGTAATTACAAATATAGCATCGTAGTGCTGCTGGCTTTGAATGTTATCCGCACAAATTATCAAGTACATCTACTTTCCGGGAAAGTAAGTTAAAGCAATAACATGGCTCGAGACACAGACATTCAATCGGGCATGTGTCCTTAGTGACTCTATGAGTATGCTCAGGATGATAAAGATGGGGTTGGTCCGAAGAGAGTGGCTGCTGTCTCTGGAGCGGTCTCGGTTGGCAAAGATTAGTTTCATCTTCGTGCCAGGGCATGCGGGTGTACAAGGGAATGAGAAGGCTGACAGGCTTGCAGGTAGGGCTACTGTGGAAGGCGGACGAGTCATGGACCAGGCAAACATTCTGAATGCTCTACGAGAAGTAAGTCGGTTACGAGAACCAAGCGATGACTGGGAATCTACAACCATAGCCAGGCTGCGGGAACAGCAAGTTAAAAGAGGCGTGGCCAAACAAGAACACTACGCAGGAAGCAAAGAAGAGTAATAAACCAACACAGAACTGGTGCCGTGAGCCGCTACACGCTGCGGGATTTACTGATGAGAGGATCCGAGCACTTATAGACTGAATGGTTCGGTGTGCACTGAGGATGATCTGTCGACTAACTAACTAACTTTCCGGGACGAATATAAGAGACATTATTTAAAGCTACACTTAATGGATGTTTAGAAAGCAGTAATAAAATGTACATGACCTTGGCAAGACTTTGTTCAGCTTCAACCCCCATGTTTATTTACTTTGTAATTTTACTTTCAGCATTTTGTCATTGCGTTCTGAATGAGAAGTCAACGTTGAAGCCCACACTAATACAGCACTTGTTTGGAACGATCCCGCTAGCTCGACATCAGCGTATCGGAAGTTTAATACCTAGAGCGCTTTAATCCATTCAGGCACATCAAAGCCGCAGTAAAACGACAATGCTAAAATACAGCTTTTACAAAGATTGAGGTCATCCTTTACTTACTGGTGACAACCCACACAATCACCTGGATCAGAGCAGCGTCGGTTAAAGAATCCTACATCAGCCTGGAAGGTTATGTCCGAGGAACTGACCCTATCAAACACAAGCTGCCAGCAGCCATGGCCGGCAACAGTACGATATTGATAACGTTTCAGGGCGTGTCAGATCATCGATGTGGGGATTTTAGCTCAAACCAGTCGTGAAGGTGCTGTCTGTGCTGAGGCTCTTCTGAGAGGATGTATCCAGAGATCAGTGGAAAACCCTTCTCTGTACAATGGTAAGTGTAGGCGTGGCTGTCATAGTGATAGACTACAATGGTAAGTGTCTGGTAGTGATAGTCAGACTACAATGGTAAGTGTATGGATGTCTGTTATAGCGATAGTCTTATTGTAATGATAAGTGTAAGGCTGGTTGTTATAGTGATAATCAGACAACAGTGGTAAGTGTAGGCGTATCTAGAACAAAGATAGTCAAACTACAGTTGCAAGTATAAGTATGGTTGTTATAGTGATAGTCAAAATACAATGATAAGTGTAGCTATGGTTGTTATATAGTGATAGTTAGACTACAATGATAAGTGTATGCGTGTCTGGTATAGTGATAGTTAGATTACAATGATAAGTGTAGGTATTGTTGATATAGTGATAGTCGAATACAATGGTAAATGTAGGCATGTCTGTTATAGTGATAGTTAGATTTCAATGATAAGTGTAGGTATTGTTGATATAGTGATAGTCATTCTAGTGTTGTAATTCTTGTTATGTATGTTATAGTGATAATCAGTTTAAAGTTGTAATTCTTGTTATGTCTGTTATAGTGATAGTCAGTTTAAAGTTGTAATTCTTGTTATGTCTGTTATAGTGATCGTCAGTCTAAAGTTGTAAATGTTGTTATGTCTGTTATAGTGATAGTCAGTCTACAGTGGTAAATGTAACGATGTCTGGTATTAGCATAGACGTGATAACAAAATACACATGGCTGGGGATTTGTATCACAGTTCTGTTGTAACATGGGAGAGTTTGTTTATCGGAACAGTTGCTTTTCTAACAATAAGAGTTGACAGCAATTGTTCTTCAGTATTACTGTGTCTGAAAGTTAGATGGCAAGTCAATTTTTTCTACGTCCCCCCCCCCCATGTTTGTTGTTATCTTTCCATTGACACCTCTGTCTTTCTCTTGTTTTCCACCTCTATACCGCAATGGGCCCATAATCCATGTACTTGGGTCCATAATTAATGTGCACATAAGTCAGTCACAAAATAATATAAAGTTATGTAGTTAGTTAGTTCGTTAGATAGTTAGTTAATTAGATAGTTAGTAGGTAGATAGTGAGTTAGTTAGTTAGTTTAGTTAGTTAGTTAGTGTAGTTAGTTTAGTTAGTAGTTTATGTTAGTTAGTTAGCGACCAGATCATCTCATTTGCACATCGAACCGTTCAGTCATAAGTGCTCGGACCCTTCCTCAGCAAATCCCGCAGGTGTAGCGGCTAACGACCCCGGTTCTGTGCTGGTTTATCAATCTTCTTTGGCTTCCTGCGGTAGTGTTTTGTTTGCCATACCTCTTTTAATTTGTGTTTCTCGCAGGTGACCATGGTTTAGATTCGCAGTCATTCATTGGTTCTCGCCAAAAGGTTCTTCTCTCGTAGAGCATTCAGATTTCAAAACTAATATAAACAGTTTAGAAAAATGTTAGTCGTAGTGTGGTTAAGTATCATTATGGGGTATGCTTATCTGGCTTGGTGCCTGAAAGAGGCAGCCGATAATTGTCGCATGCGTATGACGTATTCATTTACACGGACGTTGAATATTTCAGCCATACTGGAAGATTCCACCACAACACAACATCGTCCTGTTGTTACGATTTTCAATTGGAAGGGTGCAAGGCACGCAGAGTAACCATTTCGCTACGGAGACTCCCTGGAATTAGAACATTATATACAACTATAAGAAATAGTAACGGATTCATCTATAACGACAACACAGGTAATGGAAAGTAAAACATTATATATAACTATAACAGAGAGTAACGGATTCATCTATAACGACAACAGAGGTAATGGAAATTATAACATTGTATACAACAATTAGACAGAGTAAGGAATTAATCTATGACGACAACAGAGGTAATGGAAATTAGAACATTATATACAACTATATGAAAGAGTAACGGATTCATCTATAACGACAACAAGGGTAATGGAAAGTAGAACATTATATATAAACTATAACAGAGAGTAACGGATTCATCTATGCCGACAACAGAGGATATATCTATATATTAATATATATATATATATATATATATATATATCTATATATATATATATAATTATAATATTATATATATATAACATATATATATATATATAACTATAGGAGAGGTGAACGGATTCATCTATAACGACCACAGAGGGAAATGACATTATAACAGTAGATTAAACTATTAGAAAGAGTAACGGATTAATCTATGACGACAACAGAGGTAATGGTAATTAGAACATTATATACAACTATAATAAAGAGACAAACAGTTTGATCTTTGACGACAACAGAAGCAAGAGGTACTAGAACATTATATACAACTATAATAAAGAGACAAACAGTTTGATCTTTGACGACAACAGAAGCAAGAGGTACTAGAACATTATATACAACTATAAGAAAGAGAAAAACAGTTTGATCTATGACGACAACAAAGGCAAGGGGTACTAGAACATTATATACAACTATAATAAAAAGAGAAACAGTGATCTATGACGACTATAGAGGTAATGGGGAAAGTAGCGACAACTGGAAAGAACAGTGAGAAAAGAGACAGAGGCAGGCCGAGAGAAATGAAGCTGGGTGAACTGAACTGGTGTCATGGAGAAATATCATCAGCAGCTGAGCAGGAACACCACGGACCGGTATTTGTGGAGAGACATGAACGCCTACGCAAGCTGATGGAACACATGATGATGAAACTCAAAGAGCAATGCAATAACAAGCATTTGGGACGCAGACGTGTTTCCAAGGCACCAGGGCCGGGTTATATACTGGCCAAGACCTATTGACGCGTCCTCGTCGAGCATCCTGGGCAACAGGTCCCTTCGGGGTCCTGGCTGAAGTCAGTAGGATCGCCGATTCCTCCGAAGTCGGAGAATGTCTGCCTGTACGGCGAGGAACCACCAGTCTGCACACCAATAAGCCAGACTTGGGACAACGGATACTCACGCAAACTTTAGGTCCTTGTATGACATCACACTGATGTTGGGCAACAGGATGCCTTCATCCGACATACAGGACTTCACGCTGGAGCTCAAGCCAACGAACACAAGCAAGCAAGTAAGCAAGCAAGCAAGCAATCACAAGCATTTCACAAGGTACTCAATGATAAATGTAAATTGTTTTCAGGCATATACACAATAAGACTGGATACATCTGAAGTCTGGACACCCAGTTTAGTGATACCTGGACTTTCCTCTGCTATTCTGGAACTGCCTGACAAAGTTGATGTAAGACTCACATTCTCCATCTTAATCTACCATTTTATCGCTATCGTCGGCTTCTTCGCCTCCTCTTCCCCGTTAGTCGTCCTCCCTTCATTTTTCTATATCCTATTCTGTCTGTCTGTCTGTCTGTCTGTCTGTCTGTCTGTCTGTCTGTCTGTCTGTCTTTCTTTCTTTCTTTCTTTCTTTCTTTCTTTCTTTCTTTTCTTTCTGTCTTTCTTTCTTTCTTTCTTTCTTTCATTCTTCCACACCATTCATTAATAGCTACTGAGTCATGTAGTATTGATTTTTGTATTTCCCCCATGCCTTTATAATGCATCTTTTTATATTGTTGCTGTTCTCAGTTAACCTTGAATAATGTGTGGATGAAATAATGTATGGAAGACAGTGATAGAAGGGCAGAATGTTAGACAGGCCTGCGTGCCCAATTCTTAACCTTTTGAAAATAAAGTTTGTTCGTTGTTCGTTCAGCCCATAAGTGCTAAGATACCCTTCTCAGTCTCTCACAATTCGTGTAGCGACTCGCGACACTAGCTCTGTGTTGGTTGACTGATCTTCTTTAGTTAACTCACCTCCTCCTCCCCCATGGCGCTCTTGTTTATCTTCAACCCGTTTGACTTGATGTTCCTGCAGGCTGGTGATGTTGCAGAATTACATCCATCCATGGAGTCATTTGCTGGTCCTGGTCTCCTTGAGGGCACCCATGATGTTAGCTTGGCCCATTGCTCGCACGTACTCCACAACAACCAAGCCATCAATTCTGTCTTAATTTGTTGTGAAACAGTCTCCTGAAATTAGTATGCGGTGTAATAGGATTATCACATGTTGCAGGCCTGGATGCAGGAAGGAATTGGTGTTAAGTCTTTTTCTCACTTAGCAGACCATGAACACAGGTGTCTAACCCTAGTCCAGCCGTGCACATAACATTATCAGCGCTAAGTCTTTTTCTCACTTAGCGGACGATAAACACAGGTGTCTAACCCTAGTCCAGCCGTGCACATGACATTATCAGCGCAGTTCCGTATCAACAGATTCGCTATATTTATCCCTAAGAAGTTTCCTGCCATGAGTTTGTGAAGCGCTAGGACCATTATATGTTATATGCCTGAATGGACGGAGGTATATATGTCCACTATGGTGATGCCGAGATAAAGGGGTTCAACCCCTACACTGAACAGTTGACTTCTCGCGCTTGACTTGGAAACATAAATTACAAGTACCCCTGAAGTCGGAGGGGGTTCCGTTGAAGTCGAAGTGGGTTGGCCTGATGGCGAGGGATACTGGTTATAGGGAAAGCTAATCCACACGCAACATTCAATCTAGTACTACTAGAAGTAGTGTGTGTGGATTACGCTTGAGTTCAAAGCTAGCGAGCGCAAAACAAATAAAAAACAAAACAATAGATGTCCAGTCTATTCCTCACTTAGCGGATGACGAACGCAGGCGTCCAACACCCGTCAGGCCGCGCCCATGACATCAACGTAACCTGCCAGCCTATCTGCTCGTTCCTTCCTCTGTAACCCGTATGCCTTATGATGATAATGATTATGAATGTTAGTTACTGAATTGCATTTCATATACATGACGTCGCAGTCAACCCCAACATGTGTTGGCTGTTTGTGATTTCTTGGCAAGTGTACGTTCAGTACTTTGCCGTTGCTTTCTGAACGACCGGTACACATACCATAGTACGAAAACCAAAGCACTGCGGTCTGCTGCCAAATCGCCGGCAACTGTGTTTCAAAATGACTAATGTTTGAAGTAATATGCTGTATTTCTGATGTAGGTTTACAACGACGGCCGGGTGATGGCACTAATGCCAGGTATTCAAGAAATATCCTGTTACCTGGATCTGTTGGACTTCCCCTATGATGCCCACAACTGCACGATTCAGTTCATCGACGTGTCAGGGCATAATGTGCACCCAGAGAATGATGACAGGAGTATCAGGCAAATCGCCGGTCACTTCATCACGAATGCAGAGTGGGATTTTCAAAATCAAGGCTGTGTCTATGTACAGGTGGGGTAATAATATTGGTAGGTTTTGTTGGGAAATTAGTTGCACGTCCTTTACAGGATCTTGCAATCAACTCTATAATTTATATGATGTTGGTGATTAACTTTTAGCTATAGCATTGCTTTGCTGATCCGGCAGCTTATGCAGTCTGTCTTGTTCCAGATGTTTTGGTGTTAATTTTCCTCTGACTAGGCAGGCCGAGAGAGGAATCATGATGCATGAGCAATACATTGTCGCTTAATTTAGCCCATGTTTTTTGCTATGGAGAGGTGTAACTCCATTTTACAAACTATCGTCTGTCAAGACGGCAGGCAAGGTACCAGTCAGTCAGGTGATTATCTATGCAATGTTACGTCACTAGTTTGCTATCACTTTCTGAACGATCGACGCTTCATACCATCTAAATCAACGCAAAGCAGTCTGCTGCCAAATCTCCCGCAGCTGATAACGAACCCTAGACTCTGAATGTCGGAGAATTAGTTTCACTATCCACTAAACCCAAACTACTCAGCGTAATCTTGCCAAGAAATCAACATACAGCTGAAAGATGCTGATGTTGACAGTGATGTCCTGTAAAGGATATGCAAAACATTTTTTAATCCACTACACCCAGGGCCAGGAACTGCAGTAAACATGACGTGAAAGGTCACTTGAGCACGGCTAGATTAGTGCGGGGTATGACGCCCACCCCGTGATTGTGTTGACCGATCGACACTCGATGGCTGATGTGGTCAACGTCATGTCCGTCGCCTTTACTTTCCAGAACATGTTTTGGAATCCAATTTGCGTTGGAATGACCTGGAAACCTAGAACATTATTTTTTTTTTTCACAAAACCGCTTCACTGGGGATTTGAACACATGACCACTGGGTCGGCAGGTAAGCGTTCTAGCCACTGCCCTGTCGCGGGTCAAGGTTATTGCACGCACCATCATGTGCCATGACGTTAAGCGTGGACGGTCATGTTTCGCCATCTCACACGATGACTATAGTCGTGGATCAGCTCGAAGTTCTTGTCTCGACCGTACCACGTGGGAAATCCATTCATATATTTACTCTACCTTCCCTTTATTCTTTTCCCCTCAACCTTGCCAGCGGTCACAAATTTCTTTAGTTTATTTCTTCTCATAACGTGCCCAACAAATTGGACTGTCTGCTTCTAATTTATCTAATCAGTTTCAGGCTTTTGACCTGCTTCTTGTGGGACTTGCTCATTGGTTTTTCTGTCTGTCCATGGTATTCTTTGCAATGTTCTCAGAAACCACATTTCCTCTGCCACTAGATGTTTTTCAACTTGTCTGCTCATTTCCCACATCTCGTATCCATACAAAAGTACATGTTCGATGTAGCACTTCAACACTCTTTTTCTCGTTGCAACTGACATCTTTTTATTGGTCAGTATGTTTTTCCATCTTGGAAACGGCTACCTTCGCCATGGCGATTCTTTTTCTAATCTCTTCAAGGCAGTCCCATCAGATGTTATGACTGTTCTGAGATAGTTGTACCGATTCACTTATATAAGAATATTCTCATTTTCTCGTATAGTACAGTGTGGTGGTATTTCTTTCTTCCTAGTGTCCATGATTTATGTCTTTTTACAATTTACCGCTAACTCTAAATGTTCACTGTGTTTAATAACCGTATCTAAATGTTGCAGATCTTGTTCATTGTCTGCAATCAATATGTATCATCCGCATATCTAATGTTATTCATGTTATGTACCCGAGTGGTGATTCCTTTCTTCTAAAATTCTAAAAGTGTGTATGTGTGTGTGTGCGTGTGTGTGTGTGTGTGTGCGTGCGCGCGCGTGCGTGCGTGCGTGCATGTGTGTGTGTGTGTGTGACCTTCTTTATTTTTATATGTATATTGCTTATGACTAATCTATGTAGCAGTCGGCGCTTGGTACAGTTTCCGTGACTTTTAAGGAATTTCGAAATCATTTGTTGATGAGAATGTAATCAGTCTGATTTCTGATCTTCTTCTTCTTCTTTCGTTCGCCTAAATTATGTTTATAACTGCAATGTTGTCTCTTGTATGAATCTAACAGTCTTTTTTAGTTCATTCAGCGGTCCATAGAGTTTATCTTCCACTGTTGTCTCTCTAGGCCAGAAGGTTCGCCTGGATATGTTGTAGTTTGGGCAATCCTGGTGTATGTGCTCTGCTGTCTGCGACGCCAAACCACATGTGCACATGGCTGAGTCACGAATCTTGAATTTTGTATACATGTGGTTGCGTAATCTATTGTGTCCTGTTCTGAGGCGCAGAAGAATGACCTGTTCTGGTCTGTCCATAACGTGGTAGTCGTCTTGAGTAAGGTTTGGTGGCCTTCTGACTGATTTGATCATTCTTTTCTTTTGGTGGTATGTAATAAGCACATCTGGTTGTTCTTCTTGTGCTCCTTCCTTAGCCAATCGATCAGCTCTGTCGTTTCCGGGGATTCCACAGTGGGATGGTATCCACTGTATGGTGATCTTACGATGACTGCTAAGTTCAGAAAGTAGTGTCCTCAGAACTGGCAATTTCCCAGACAGGAGCGCCTCTATTACGGATTTTGCATCTGATCTTGTGGTCATGACTCCTCCATGCCCATAATCATTTTGGGTGATGTTGATACCAGGTGTTTCGAATAATCACCTCATGCTCTTTTGCCACTGTACAAGTCTGCAACCTCTTTTATTCTGTTCCCCTAGTCCATTCTTGCCTACCGTGCATCCGTCGACTTGATTTCCAACTTTAGTTAGTTAGTTAGTTAGTTAGTTAGTTAGTTAGTTAGTTAGTTAGTTAGTTAGTTAGTCGACAGATCATTCTCATTGCACATCGAACCATTCAGTCCATAAGTGCTCGGATCCCCTCCTCAGCAAATCCCGCAGCGTGTAGCGGCTAACGACGCCAGTTCTGTGTTGGTTTATCAATCTTCTTTGGCTTCCTGTGTAGTGTTCTTGTTTGGCCACACCTCTTTTAATTTGCTGTTCTCGTAGTCTGACCATGATTAAAGTCACCCATTATTATATTTAATTCTGAATACTTGCATTTCTTAAAGGTATTCTCCAAATCATTATGAAATTCATGGATGCTGTCATCATTGCTGTCTGTTGTTGGTGCATAAACTTGGTTATATTGAGATCAAAAGGTGTGCCACTTAACTTTACCAGTAATATTCTGTCTGACACAGTCCAATATCCTTTGATAAATGTTGATATTTCCATATCCATTATAATTGCTAATTCTCGCTGTTTTTTTTCTCTCCACGAGAATAGATTATGCTTGTATACATGAACAAAAGCAAAGCAAGCCTTAAGTCTATTGTCCTGGAAAAATTATTCGGGATCAACTACCCACGAGCATCTGGCTACAGTTGCCTTGGACGGAATCTGTATTGATGAAATAATAAGTTAGAAGCATATCCTTTACAGGACGTCGCAGCCAACCCCATAATTGTTTGGCTGTTTGTGATTTCTTGGCAGGTGTACGTGCAGAAGTTTGTCATTGCTTTCTGAACAATCGGCACTCATACTATTTTATAAAAACCAACAAAAGGCGGTTTGCTTCCAAATAATCTCCCGCAGCTGTGTTTTGAACGCAGTATGCGGGGTTACGAATTACCTCCGTAACCCCTACGTCACAGATAAAGTAAATCTTACACAAACACATGCGGACGTAGAACCCACAGGACCAATTCGAGGTTCATAATCTGATACGCCGTATTCTTCAAGCAATGACTCGAGAAGAGGAAATTGGGACAACGTATCGTAATTGTATTAGTTCACTGACACATTTATCACCATGTTGAAGATTCGTAGGAGCATGAGCGGGGTTGAGCCGATTGCAGTGATGTCGATTCTTAATTGAAGTATTAAGTACCACACCTTAGTTGATTGTATTTCCTTTTGTAGGACTTTGCACGCAACCCCAGCATTGTTAGCTGTTAGTGTTGCTATGGAAGAGTAGAAGAGGAAGGCCAAAGAGAAGATGGGTCCAGGATGTGGCAGATGATCTCCAGATGCGTGTATCGGACGCGGGACATCTTGTTCACGACCGAGACGTTTTCCTGAAGGTTGTTATGGGAGCAAAGTTCTGCAATGGACATGCCACTGAATGAATTAACGAATGAATAAGTGGTGTACTAGGCAATTTTACATACATTAGTTTGCCATTGCTCATTCCATCGAAATCACAGCAAAGCGACCTGGTCTCAAATCTCCTGTGGTTGAGTATAAGATCCCGGTAAACTGGGAAATTATTACACTGCGTTCACTAAACCCTAAGACGCCAATATCACAAAATGTATGCAACAAATATTTACAGTCACTTTACTGTAAGGCACCGGCACTGTGATTTAAGGGCAGTGAACGAGTTTCACGATTACCCGATGTCCTTAACCAAGGGAAAGAAATCACTCTTAGACGATTTGGTAGAAGACTACCTTGCGCTGATTTTGATGGTATGAGCGTCAGTCGTTCAGAAAACAATCGCAAACTATTAAATTTAAAAATTCTATTCAGTCACAAACAGGGCTCCTTAGCGAAGTTATTAGCGAACTGAGCACGGTCTGAGACGTGGGGTCGACGCCAGGGCTCAACGCTTGCCAAAGTGAGAGAAAGACTGACCACCTACTCCGTCTTGCTCTCAGATCTATACATTGTGATGGCGCTGTCACAATACTGACCCATAGCAAGAATCTTATTCAGGACAATTATTAATTAATCACATTAGTGAAAAAATGTTGGGGTTGATTGTGAACCCTCTGAAATGACCTGCAGTTGACACTGAAAAGCGGTGTTGTTGCCTACTTACTTGCAGTCATTGAAAGGTTATTCGCTATTTTCAATAGGCAATGTTGTTACTTACTTTCAATCATAAAAATGTTAATCGTTATTCTCAACAAGCAGTGGTGTTACTTACTTTCAGTTATGACAATGTTATTCTTAAAATGCAGTGACGTTACTTTCTTTCAGTCATAACAATGTTATTCGTTATTTTCAACAAGCAGTATCGTTACGTATTTTCAATCATAAAAATGTTATTCGTTATTCTTAACAGGCAGTGTTGTTACGTACATTACTTATATTCAATCACGAAAATATTGTTCATTATTCTCAACAGAGCTTATTGAACTACACGGAGTGTTGGTTTGTCATATCCCGGAAACCTGCGTTCTACGTGACCACACTCATCTCGCCACTAATCTTGATGTCAGCCATGACACTTCTTGTATTCTGCCTGCCCGCCGAATCCGGGGAGAAGATCTCCTTTGTCATCTCCATTTTTGTATCCATGACTATGTTTCTGGGCATTATCAACGATGTGATTCCAAGGAACATGAACCGAACTCCCAGATTTGTTATCTTAATTCTGATTACAATCATGTAATTTTCCTTCTCTGCCGCAACTGTACTTGTAGTTAAGAGATATAACGACGAACAAAAACAGAAGCTTTGTGAAATAAAAAATAAACAGTTTCATACCCCATGGAAAGAATCTCCGAATAAAAAAGATGCAGACGTAGTTTATTCAACGGAGAAAACCGTTTTCGGTTTGCAGAGTACTGTAGAAAATGCCATGTCATCGGATAAAGGATGCACAAACTGGATCAAGGAAGAAGCAAAGAAGAACACGTCTACTCTAAGGACTTCTCCACCAGCGATTGCTTGGAAGGAATCCAACAGAATTTCCGACATTTGTTACTCCAAGGAGGACAGTTCAATTTGAAAACAGGCGACATAATTGGTCAATTGCGGATGAGAATTTGTAACTTTACTCATAGTCAGTTGGATAGAATGTTCTTTTGGTTATTTTTGTGTTTAAATGTTGTTATTTATCCTTCTGTATTTATTTTAAGCATGAAGAGGCAATAGCACTGCCGATGCAGTAATATGTGTTTGCTATTAAGTGGATCTGTTGTATCCCTCTTCGACTACGTAGATTGTTGTCAATGCTTAATTTAAAATTAGACAAGCTACCCACAAGGTAATATTTCTGATATTTTAGAATATAACTTTATTTATTCTTGCCTGTTCTACAAAGTTTGTGCTCTTAGCTCGGATGTCTCGTGTGCGATCTGCTCGAGAAGACTACGGCTCATATGAATGTAACGAAATGATTTCTTGCGAACCAAAGTTAAAATGAATAATTGGGCTGTCACCTGGAAAGGGGAATTATGGTTAAGACGATGATAAGATGGAGGAGATGAAGGTGGAAGAAGAAGGAGGAGAATGAAGAAAAAGAGGAGAAGAAGAAAATGAAGAAGAAGAAGAAGGAGGAGGATTAGGAGGAGGAGGAGGAGGAGGAGGAGGAGGAGAAAGAGCAGCAGCAACAACGTACTGTACGTGACTTAGGTCAATCATGATCCTGTTTATATTAGAATATAATTCCTGTTAAATTGTAGTGTTCCGTGTGGATAACGTACTTCACATTCAAACAATATCAGTGACTATGCTCTTAGTATTTCAGCTAACGTTTTAATCATTTATTCAATTCATATGATATATAACTCCGCAGTATGTACCTGATCAGATGCGACGATATATATCAGGCAAGAAGAAAGTGCAATATATTGTTGAGTTAGTTAGTTAGTTAGTTAGTTAGTTAGTCGACAGATCATCCTCATTGCACATCGAACCGTTCAGTTCATAAGTGCTCGGATCCCCTCCTCAGCATATCCCGCAGTCGTGTAGTGGCTCACAACACCAGTTCTGTGTTGGTTTATTACTCTTCTTTGGTTTCCTGCGCAGTGTTCTTGTTTGGCACACCTCTTTTAACTTGCTCTTCTCGCAGCCTGACCATGGTTGTAGGTTCCCAGTCAACGCTTGGTTTTCGTAAACGACTTAGGCTATTTCTCGTAGAGAATTCAGAATGTCTGCCTGGTCCATGGCTCGTCCGCCTTCCACAGTAGCCCTACCTGCAAGCCTGTCAGTCTGCTTGTTCCCTTGTACACCCGCATGCCCTGGCACGAAGATATACTGTTTATGGCGTCTTTTTTCTATTTACAGATTGATTTGAATATTTTAATAAGCCTATCTAACGATGAAAATGTGTTGTTTGTCAATCCAGAATGATGATGACCAGTCATTTCATCCAGTGGGGTTGAAAGTATGAAGCCGTGAGTTCTAGTACGGCTGATAAAGGGCAGAATATTAGACGGGCCTGCGTGCCTAATTCTTAACCTGTTGAAATTAAAGTTTGTTTGTTTGTTTTGTTTGTTTATTTTGGCTCGAAATGTTCTTTGACAATGTAGGCAAAGAATGCTTGACGTTCCAGGAGGAGGATCTTCTGCAGTGGTTTTTCTGTTCAACATTTTCTTAACACTTCTTGCAGTCCTGGTTGCTTTACAAGTGACAGCATCACTGTACGTCACGAATTTCGGTCTTTGGCAGCAGTCTCCTAGGTGTCAATGTGAATTCCCAAAGCTTTCTGTGAGATGTTTAGAGTGTCTTTAAAGCATTTCCTCTGGCCGCCTTGAGAGCGTTTAAAAAAAACAAAATCAGTTTAGGGAGCCTGTGATCTGACAAGCCAGTTATGTGACCAGCCCAGCGAATCTGATTCTTCATTAGTAGAGTGTGGTTACTGGACATGGACGCTCTGTCTAGAACTTCAGTGTCTGGGATCTTGTCTTGCCATTTAATCTTCAATAGCTTCACAAGGCAGATTGTATGGAAGTAGTTTAATTTCCTAGCGTGTCGCTGATAAACAGTCCAGGTGTCACAAGCATATAGCAGTGTGGATAATACAAATGCTTTGTAGACTTTCAGCTTTGTTTGCTGGCTTATTCCATTTCTGTTCCATACATTCTTGTACAGTCTGCCAAAGACCGTGCTGCTTTGGAGATTCCTGCATTTACTTCGTCATTAATTGTGGCACTTTGTGACACAGCGCTGGCAAGATAGGTGAATTTGTCCACAACACTTAGTCTATGACCATTCACCTTGACATTCGGCACGGTGTGATTATTCCCTTGAGCTGGCTGGTACATAACTACAGTCTTCTCCAAGTTGATATTGAGCCCACAGTTGGCACAGGCATGTGAGAAAGCTGAAACATTGTGTTGCATGTCTGCCTCTGAGTTGGCATATAGAGCGCAATCATCAGCAAACAGCAGCTCTCTGATTATGTCGCTGCTAGTTTTGGTTTTAGCTTTCAGCCTTCTGAGACTGAACAACTTTCCATCCATGCGGTAGTTGATGTCTATTCCAATGTCATTGTTCTCGAAGGCATTCGTCAACATGGCTGAAAACATGAGGCTGAACAGTGTTGGTGCCAGGACACATCCTTCACTCCAGTGGTGACAGGAAAGGGTTCAGACAGTTCACCATTTTCCTGTACTCTTGCCTGCATACCATCATGAAATAGCCGCACTACTTGGACAAACTTTAGTGGACAGCCATATTTTGCCATGATCTTCCACAGTCCTTCTCTGCTAACTGTATCCAAAGCCTTGGTAAGGTCAATGAAAGTGGAGAACATTTCAGAGTTCTGTTCCTGACATTTCTCTTGCAGCACCTGCAGCGAAAATCATGTCAACAGTTCCTCGTTCTTTTCTGAAGCCACATTGACTCTCGGGAAGAAGACCTTGATCGAGATGGGCTGTGAGGCGACGATGAAAATACCAGTTGTTGTGGAAGCCTTGAAGCGAGGATACAACATAATAACAAATACCTATGCGTTGATTGGCACTCGTAGAGCGGATGAAAGAAATAGAGATTAGAAGATACACTAGACAACATAAGTTTCTAGGTGTTCTTTACATTTATTTTACCATGGAAGTTGTGATAATCAATTTCGAGTCCATGGCTCCTCTACCCAGCTCGGGTCGATTGCGATGTCCGGTAAAAGACATACAACTAATTTATAAATTCTACCTGTGGTGGAAACATGACCAGCCTAACCCTTCAGATATCATCAAACCATTACCCGAAAACCAAAACAAGGCGGTCTACTGGAAAACCGCCCGTAGCTGTGTTTCGAAAGCGGTATGCGGGATTACTAATTGCGTCGGTAACCACTTGGCCTGAGCGCCGGCTCGCCCCGATGGAGACTCGAACATATGGCCACCAGGGGACACGCGGGTACACGCGGGTACACGCGCTGGCCACTGTGTTAGGGCAACTCGGCAATGTGAAGTCATTCACAGAAAAGAATTTATGGTAGAATGTTGTAAAGGTGCACATTTTGTAAATAAAACTTGCTAAGAATTTGCGAGTATTGTCTTGTTGTCTTTTACATGTATAAATGAATGCACCGAGTGGTTGGCGTCTGTGGATTCAAGGTCAGTGAACGCAGTTTTACAATTCAGCGATATACTGGATTCAGGGTTAAAATCAGCTTCAGGCAATTTGGAAACGTCCTTTCGCATTGATTTCGATAACATAAGCATCGGACTTTCAGAAAGCAATGGCAAACTACTGAACGTAACATTGTCTAGTAAATCACAAACAGATCCTCGACGGGGCGCTAGCGAAGTTGATACATTACAGTGTCGGACGGTCGTCTCGTCGCTTGCCAAGTTGAGGTGAACATTAGCCACTTAATACCTCCTTGCTCTCATGCTTACAAAATGTGATGGCTATCACATCACAGACTCATAGCAGGAAACTCTTTGGGAAATTTAAAAATATTATAAACCGCCAATAAATGATGGCGTTGATTGCAACCTCCTGTACATGGTTTGCAACTAACTGGATGTAAGGATTGATCGAGTATTACATGTATCCTTCATTACTGTATGGTGGAAAAACATGGATAGTCATAAACCTATTTGAGCTCAGTATTAAAGCGCTCAAAATATGGCTAATAGTCACCTAATGGGGAATCATGGCTGAGAAAGGAAACAAAGAAACATTGCATAAATGGAATTGAAGAAGACTTAACTGAATGAGATGAGTATCACACTGTTAACAGATTCAGTGCCAAACAAAAAAAATAGGTTTCAACAAAGCAAAAATTGTTGGCGGAAAATGGGAAGTAGGGGCGTGTCTCAGGTATGACTTAAACTGCTGATGCAAGTTTTGTATTCACCCTCTGTGGAGTTCATGCAACATAAAAGGTAAATACAAAACTTGGAACGGCAATATAATTAAAAAATAAACCCACAGTCATTAAAAATACACCTTGGACTTTAGGCAGTTGAAGGATGTTAAATATGAGTTGAATGTTTTTTTTTAGAGGATATCGCAGTCAACCCTGCATTTATTAGCTATTTCTTATTTTCTAGTTTGTTTTACTTTTCGTAGTGTGCCATTGGACGTTGAACGCCCGACGCTCAAATCAATGTGAAAATTTAACTTATGCGATTTATTCCTAAAACGCCTAGGATTGATATTGAACCGGGATTGTGTCGGCAATGCGAAGCTGTGTTCATAACACCTAAGCCACATACACAGAATTGATGTACTGGAGAGAAAAGTGGAGATGCATCGTCAGAATAGGACAAGGTCACGTGTAGCTGGACGACATCAAGAGATAGATTGTAGAATGTCGGTAAGATGGTAGAGTTTACACGTATGGTACGGAGTGTGGTAAACTAATTATAGTTGTCGTTCATTGCAGAGATGAAATCTGATGCTGGTGGTGGTGGTGGTGGTGGTGGTGGTGGTGGTGGTGATGGTGGTGATGGTGGTGGTGATGGTGGTGATGAATATGATGATGATGCTGATCTTTGTCTAATTGTGCGTGTTTTATTTTAATATAGTATTCGTGATTGTATTGTTGGTTGGTTTGTGAATCTTATAGAAGACTTATACAAACAGCACACATATGTCGTGATTGAAACAAACTCACAGAGCACACAGAGAAGGATGAAAACAGGCATGCTTTGTGAAGAGTGGTATGAAAGATAGTTGCATATTCTTTCGCAGTCAACTCCAGTACTATTTAATTTCATTTCATTTATTTATTTGTTTATTTATTTATTTATTTATTTTTTGTTGCTTTTTGCGATCTCTAAGCAAGTTTACTTTCAGTAGTTTGCCATTTATTTCTGAACGACCGGCACCCATACCATTTCGTAAAAAAAACCGACGCAAGGCGGTCTGCTGCCAATTCACCCACAGCTGTGTTTCGAACGCGGTATACAGGATAACGAACTGCATCCGTAACCCCTCATTGATCTCAATGTCCTTAAAAGACACGCAACACATTTTTTTACACCTCAAAATACCTCTCGCTAGAAGTCCAACTGCCAAGTCCGATAACCACAAATATTACAAACACTCGTGTATATTTGTCAGATTGTCTCCCTTTGAATGCAATATTCACCTGAATGTGAGTGTGTGGTGTAGGCTAAAGAGAGAGGGATAGTACATCACGGTGAGTGGCAGCCATATCCCAAGGGATAGACCATGATCCTATTTGGTGTCCATCTCTTTACCTAGCTCATGTATGGCTCCACGAATACCGCTTGTGTACGGCGGTGGCCACACCACTTGCAACAGTCTTGACTGACTGGCAAAACTACATGAGTGAAGTAGGGGTAATATCCTATTAAGGGAATGTCCATCGCTAGTACATAAAGACTGGGACGGCGGAGAAGGCAGATGAATCTAAATAGATCAACGGCTTCGAAAGCGAAACAGCAGAGTGTGTGGCACACATGAGGCGTGTTCAGGCTGGCCATCGTGGAAGAGAATGAGACCTCACCATGTAATATCCCAAAGACAGCAATGGTAATTCAACAAGAAAAAAGCGATACAGGTAATTCTTGGCCCCCTGGAGATGAACCTGTTTTAAATATTCACAGGGAAGAGGCAACTCCTATAGTGAATAAGGAAGTGCATAATGACGAATGCATCCCAAATTCTTTTGAAAGGGTGCATTCTGACAATACCTACCTGAAAAGTAGAAGGAGAAGTCTGAGAATTGGTACATGAAACGTACGCACCTGATATCAAACAGGGAAGTTTGATAACCGTATTGCAGGGGCAAAAAACATGAATTTAGATATCTTGGGCATATCTGAAACAAGATGGACAGATACAAGTTATATAAGGAGAGAAGATTACGTATTCATTAATTCAGGAGGAGATCATCACTGAGAGAGGAGTAGGAATTTTAGTAAAACGAGATTTACAGAAACATATTAGTGGATTCTGGACTCATAAAGATAGGATGATACTTCTCAAAATTAAGGCAAGACCGTTCAACATAGTAATTCTTCAGACATATGCTCCAACAACTGATTATAGTGATGAACAGCTAGAAGAATACTATGAAGACCTACAACAAACACTGAAAGTTGTAAAATCATCAGAGGTCCTAATTGTCATGGGAGACATGAACGCAAAAACTGGAAAAAATAAATATAAGCAGGTAGTAGGGCAATATGGTATGGGAAAGAGAAACGACAGAGGAGACCGGCTGATACAGTTCTGTGAAGAAAACAATCGTATTGCTTGCAACACATTTTTCCAACATAACCCTAGGAAACTGTATACATGGAAAAGCCCTGGAGATAGAACAAGAAACCAAACTTGACTACATTATGATTAGAAATAGATTTAAAAACAATGTTAAAAATGCCAAAACATACCCTGGTGCTGATATCAACTCTGACCATAATCCTGTAGTTTTAAAATTACAAATAAAACTTAAAAACCCAGGAATAAGGAAATCGAAGACACCTCAAGTAGATATATCGGCATTGAAACAACCAGAAATAAGTCAACTATACCTAGTTGAAGTCAAAAATAGATATGATGGGCTAATCATTGAAAGTATGGAACAATATCGACGTGAAAATCCCGAGGATAAAATTAATACAAAATGGGAAAGTGTAAAAACCAGTATTCAGATTGCAAATACCACCTTGCCAGTGAAGATTAATAAGAAAAAACAATTATGGATAACCGATGAAATCTTGAGTAAAATGTCTCAAAGAAAGAAAGCAAAGAACACTCCAGAGTATATAGTAATAGATAGAGAAATACGTCACATGTGCAGAGTTGCCAAAGAAGAGTGGCTGCAGAAACATTGCAAAGAAATAGAGGATCTGGAAATAAAACACAACTCGAAAGAATTACATGAACATATAAAAAGATTTACAAAGAAGAAAAATAATATAACAGGAAACGGTTGTATCAGAGGAAAAAATGGAGAAATTATAATTAATAACACTGACATAATAAAAAGATGGACAGAGTACACAGAAGATTTATTCTGGGACAACAGGGTCAATAGACCAACATTGTATAATACTCAAGATGGACCAAAAATACTAACGGCTGAAGTAGAAAAGGCTATTAAAAAGATGAAAGAAGGAAAGGCTGCAGGTCCTGACAAGATAACAACAGAGATGATAAAATCCTTATCCAGCTTTGGCATTGAAACTATCACAGAATTATGTAATGATATATATATAATACTGGGTACATCCCCAAGGATTTGAAAACATCCATTTTCATCACACTACCGAAGAAGCCAAGAGCTGTTGAGTGTGAGGATTACAGAACTATTAGCTTAATGAGCCACATAACTAAGATACTACTCAAGGTCATACAAGAAAGAATTCAACATAAAATGAGGAAGTAGCTGAAGAATAATTAGGGTTTCGCAAAAACAGCGGCACCAGAGAAGCAATTATCTATCTGAGGATGTTAATTGAAAAATATATAGAAGTTCAAAAAAGTATATATGTTTGTTTTATAGACTACAAGAAAGCTTTTGATAGAGTACAACGTGAACGACTAATTACGTGCCTGCAAGATACAGGAGTAGACGGAAAGGACATGAGACTTATTAGTAACTTGTACTGGGAACAAGTGGCGTCTATTAGATGCGGTAATAACTATTCGTCGCCTATAGAGATAAAAAGGGGAGTACGGCAGGGATGTGTACTGTCCCCAAGCCTCTTCAACCTATACACAGAAAGAATTTTTAAACAAGTTGAAATGCCTGGACTCAACATCAATGGAAGAATCATAAACAATCTTAGATATGCTGACGATACCGTGTTACTAGCAGAAAGTGAGCAAGAGTTGCAAGACCTAGTGGAAGAAGTAAACAGGCACAGTGCAGAATGTGGCTTAGATATTAACATCCAAAAAACAAAAACTATGATAATTAGCAGTGAAAAGGAAAGGTCATCAATGAACATCACAGTAAACGGGCAGATACTAGAACAAGTAACAAGTTTCTCTTATCTTGGACATGTAATAACAGATGATGGCAGAAGTGAAATGGAAATCAAAAAGAAAATAGGAATGGCCAAAAATGCTTTCAACGGCATGAAATCAGTATTAACATCTAGAGATATTAATAACGCGTTAAAAATGAGAATTGTCAAATGCTACGTATATTCAACACTACTGTATGGCGCGGAAGCCTAGGACATTGAACAAGCAACTAGAAAGTCGAATAGAAGCCCTGGAGATGTGGATATACAGACGGATAGGTCGTATTTCATGGAATCAAAAACAATCAAATGCAGAGGTCCTAGAAAAACTAGGAATGAAGAGAGAGTTGATGAAAGAAATAAAGAGGAGACAAGTGAAATATTTTGGCCACGTTAAAAGACATGATACTCTTATAAAAACCATACTGGAAGGCAAGGTTGAGGGCAAGCGAGCAAGAGGTAGACAACGATACAAGTGGGAGGATAACATCAAGCGATGGACGAACATCAGCCTGACAGAATGTACAGTCAAGGCGAGAGGCAGACAGTGTTGGAGATCCATTGCAGATAACCCTTATTGCGGAGATGGCGCCTGATTGATTGATTGATTGATACTTACTTACTTACTTTTTTACTTGCTTACTTGCTTACTTACTTTTTTACCTACTTACTTACCTACTTACTTACTTGCCTATTACTTGATTACTTACTTACTGAGGAGCGGCTGGCCGAGTGGCTAGAACGCCAGACTCTCTTTCAGGAGACCCGGGTTCGATCCCTCGGTAAGGTGTGGGATTTTTTTTTCTGTCGGGGGCAAAAAGAAAATCCTAACCTGCACAGTTCGCGGCGACTGCACTAGCCAGGCGGACTTAATTCCTCAGGCTCAAAGACCCCTCTGCCATACACCGCAAGGTACTATATTGGCAGTAAATGACAGTGACTTACTTATTTACCTACTTACCTACCTATCTACTTACTTACTTACCTCATCATCTACTTACTTACTTATTTACCTGCTTACTTACTTTCTTACTTATTTACCTACTTACTTACTTGCTTACTTACCTATTTAGGTAATTTCTTACTTACTTGCTTAATTACTTACTTAATTACTTACTTACTTCTTTATCTGCTTTCCTACTTACCTATTTACTTACTTGCTTACTTACTTACTTACTTACCTGCTTACTGACTGACTGACTGACTGACTGACTGGCTGACTGACTGACTGACTGACTGACTGACTATCTTACTTTTATACTTAATTACTTACTATACTAAATTCATACTAAAAGGACGAAACTTAATATAGTGAAATAAAGGTAGAGAATTTCTACCTACCTTCAACTGCGTACATTTTCCGATCATCTGTGATTCTGTCAACAAACTATGGACGACATTCGTTAGTTATATATGCATTAATTCTGTTTTAAAAACACACGCACCATTGTTGATATACTCGAATATATCAGCGACATTCACACGCACAAGCAAAGCACCATCCGATGTACATGGTGTTTTAATGTATGTAGAACAATTGTTAATAATGAAGTACATGGCGCCATCAAACAGTGTGCTCCACAGTCCATGATGAAGCAATACGCAGCGAATGGCTGCCATCTGCTGGAGTAATTCTTTGCATTCCAAACAGAATTGTGTTATCAACGGAAGAAAGCATTTCTTTGGTTGAACAAGTGTTTCGAAAAGGCGGTTGATACACATGGAAATAAAAACAGACACGTTGTAGAAGGTATTTGACAATATGAAGAGATGTGTACAGTTATGTCTTGAAGCCCGTGGTGGGCATTTCCAACACCTGTTATAATGAATACTTCATTGGTACTTTCCAGCTTCCCCAAAACAACGTTAGACCATAGTATTGCCTATTTTAACTAATTTAATGCATTTTTAGCACACAATTTGATGACGTCGTGTACTTAATTTTACAAATTTAACCTACATACAAAATGTAGTGTGAGACTTTACATACACCTTGTATAAAGACGGTGTTTGTGGTAAGAAAATGGTGGTTGGCTATGGAAGTACTGATGAGTGGCGGCCCGGTGGTCATGTTTTCGTATTCCCCAGGATGCGGGGATTGTTATAATATTGGCCGGACTTCCAGGTCGAGCCGGTCTAAATGTGAGCCAGGAAAGATAAAGGCCGTCGGAATGATATTGACCACATTGTCCATCCAGTGTCCATTACTTGAATAGACTACAGGGTGTATTTTTAATGACTGTGCAGTGTTTGACAATGTTGCTGGTCAAAATTTTGAACCTATTATGTTGCATGAACTTTACAGAGTGTGAATACAAAACTTGGACCGGCAATATTTTCAGTCATTAGAAATAGACCCTATATATGGCCAGCACCATTCAGACCATTCTGCCAACGGTGTTGGCGGTCTCGGTTCGTCATCTCATACGATCACCAGAACCCTGCAGTAGGTCTGCGTTCTATAAAACATATCAAACACACACGCTATCGCACACACACACACACACACACACACACACACACACACACACACACACACACACACACACACACACACACACACACACACACACACACACACACACACACACACACACACACACACACACACACACACGAGTTCCGAAACAGGAAACTGCAATTGTTCTGTGAAGTTTTTTATTCTTTTTTTTCTCGATTCAATTACCCCTAACCTGTTCAGTCTCAATGAGAAGTTACATTAGGGTCTATCACCGGTTCAGTTTAATTATTCTGTTAACAGGATATTAATTTGAAGATGATTGTTGTCCAAACAGAGTAATGTTGTGGGACCATCACATTTTGTAGGTCAGATTGCACAGGGGAAACGGGTTGCGAGTCCGAGTCCATTTTGCGAAAAAAAAAAAAAAACTTTTCCACCATGTCAACCGACCTCTGTGGCATCGGTTATAATACTGGTGGTTCATGGTGCGGAATGCGTTTGTGAAGTTTCTTTGCGCCAGTGTTAGCTGGCTTAACTGTTGAAGAGTTTATGCCTGTGACGTCAGCTGGGGGATTGGTTGGCCGGCAAGTGTTCCTTTGAATCTTCCTTCCTTCCAATTTGTAAAAAAACCAAACTTTCCACCTTGTTTCAACCAGCCCGTGCGGCATCGGTTATAATAGCAGTGGTTCATGGTGCGTAGATTATTACTATATTTATGTGCCAGTAAAATCTGACTTATGTTGTGCGCAGACAATTATTACTATATTTATGTGCCAGTAAAATCTGACTTATGTTGTGCGCAGACAATGTCTGTGACGTTGGGTGGGGGGTCTGGTTGTCCGGCAAGTCCGTTTTTTTTTTTTTTTAATTAAATTTTATTGGGCCTAAGTCCCGTCCCTGGTTCGTTTGTCCAGGCCGTCGTCAACCCATTCCTGTTGATTATCTCATATGCAACCTCAACATATCGGTGCTGATCTTTTCCTAGTCTCTCTCGTTCCCGCCCGTGATAGTGCTATTGCCACCATGAGGGATCGCTCATCTCGTCTCCCTCCCTCAGGGTCCTCCAGGGTGGAGCCAAACCACACACATCCCGTCCAGACCACGCCGCAGTCCACTGTCCCCCTCAGGGCACCCCGGACATCCACCACAATGGAAAAAGGTGGATGTCCGAAAAAAAAAAGGAATTTAGGTACACAAAACGTGGACAGTAAAGGTACAAACTGACATTCATCGGGTGCAGACATTCATGGTGGTCTGCTGATTTCCTGCCTAGATTTTCGCCGCCCTACTGATTCTCATCGTTTTTGTTTTTGTGGCGGTTTTTATTGTCAGTGTTGGCTACTTGTAGTTGATCGTGTCTCTTGGATAGATACGTTTGCTGCTGTATGGCGATTCGTAGATCCATAGTTCACGTCGTATTCTTCTGTGCCTCTCTCTCTCTCTCTCTCTCTCTCTCTCTCTCTCTCTCTCTCTCTCTCTCTCTCTCTCTCTCTCTCTCTCTCTCTCTCTCTCTCTCTCTCTCTCTCTCTCTCTCTCTCGAAGTATCTATCCTCCTCATATTTATCCCAGTACTCGCCGGGACTTAAGACTGCTTTGCCTTTCTCTTCTTGGCTCCGGCTGTCTTCACGTGTGTCGGTTTCCTCCTCTGGGCTTTCTTCGGGTGTCTGGCGGGATTCTGGTTTCCCCTTGAGCTGCGTGGGTATCGTGGCTGGATTACTAGCTTTAGCTTGCTGTTTCTGATTGATCTGTGGTTGGGCTCCATTATGCGTATTTTTGCCTCCTTTTTTGTGTATTGTCTTCAGTAGCTTTTCTAAGTTTTCTTGTTGTGTTTCATCTTGTGGCTTCTTTGTGTTCTTTTCCGTGTCTTTTGCTGGTTTGAATTGGGTTGACTCCCTTTCAGATTTTAGCAATTCTCTCCCCGCCGTGATGTCTCGTAGAATCTCTTCATTCTTCTAACGGGTGGCCAGATTACCCCTCTCTTAACAAACGGCGTGTCTTAACAAGACGTCGATACCATGTCCGACCGCGCTCATGACATTAGCGTAACCTCATACACCAAGTTAAGTTAGTTGTATGTCTGTTACAGGACGTCACATTAAACCCCAGCATTTTGGCTGTTTGTGATTTCTTGGCATGATTACGTTCAGTACTTTGTCATTGATTTCTGAACCAACCGGCATTAATACGATTTTAGAAAAACTTACGGAAGGTTGTCTGCCACCGAATCGCCCACAGCTGTGTTTCGAACGCGGTATGCAGGATTGCAAATTTCTACTGTAGCTCCTTCGTCACAAGGCTAGCTCATACACCAAACATTTCATTGATTGCCTTTTAAATTGACGTTTGGTATAGATTATTTGACTGTCAGATAGTGCAGTAGTACTTTGCCTTTCAGGTCTTCGGTCATGTATGCTCAATCCATAATCATATTCATACATATACATGATCTCAATGTAGTACGATCTTCTGCCAGTGTATTCCAGTCACCATTGCTGAGCAAAAATACAACGTGAATTTATTCACCTGTATAATATTTATTCTACAAATGACATTATTATCAATAATTAGACAAGTATTACAGTATAACTGCAAATATTGACTTATATAAATATTGGGAATACATACTCAAAAGTGAAAGCGTGTCGACAAAATCTGTCCTCGTCGGGTTCTTGTGAAGCAGAATGCATAGTGTCACTTATGTGAGATATATTTTGTCATTCAATACTGACGTCACAGCACTCAGGGTGAACCGCACGCAAGTGCTCTGTCAACCTTATAATATGTCCCAATAAATTTCTCCTTATACTATTTGTTTCCAATTCACCAATCAATCAGGTGCCGTCTCCACAATGAAGCTTGGCTGCAGTGAATCTCCAACACTGTCTGTCTCTCGCCTTGACTGTATATTCTGTCAGGCTGATGTTCGTCCATCTCTTGATGTTATCGTTGTCTACCTCTTGCTCGCTTGCCCTCAACCTTGCCATCCAGTATGGTTTTTATAAGAGTATCATGTTTTTTAACGTGGCCAAATTATTTCACTTGTCTCCTCTTTATTTCTTTCAGCAACTCTCTCTCTCTCTCTCTCTCTCTCTCTCTCTCTCTCTCTCTCTCTCTCTCTCTCTCTCTCTCTCTCTCTCTCTCTCTCTCTCTCTCTCTCTCTCTCTCTCTCTCTCTCTCTTCATTCCTAAATTCATTTGACAATGTTTTTCCTATGCACTATTGATGAACGAAAGATGAGTGATTGGAAGGGCCGAATGTAAGACGCGCCTGCTTGCCCAATTTGTTACCCTTTAAAAATAAAGTCCTTTCGTTCTTTCGTTCGTTCGTTCGTTCGTTCGTTCGTTCGTTCGTTCGTTCGTCCCAGTTTTTCTAGGACCTCTGCATTTGATTGTCCCCCCCCCCCCACCCCCCCCCCCCCCCCCATGAAATACGACCTATTCGTCTGTATATCCACATCTCCAGGGCATCTATGCGACTTTCTAGTTGCTTGTTCAATGTCCAGGCTTCCGCGCCGTACAGTAGCGTTAAATATACGTAGCATTTGACAATTCTAATTTTTAATGCGTTATTAATCTCTTTAGATGTTAATACTGATTTCATGCCGTTGAAAGCATTTTTGGCCATTCCTATTCTCTTTTTGATTTCCATTTCACTTCTGCCATCATCTGTTGCTATATATCCAAGATAAGAGAAACTTGTTACTTGTTCTAGTATCTGCCCCGTTTGCTGTGATGTTCATTGATGACCTTTCCTTTTCACTGCTAATTATCTTAGATTTAGTTTTTTGGAAGTTAATATCTAAGCCATATTCTGCACTGTGCCTGTTTACTCCTTCCACTAGGTCTTGCAACTCTTGCTCACTTTCTGCTAGTAACACGGTATCGTCAGCATATCTAAGATTGTTTATGATTTTTCCATCGATGTTGAGTTTCCAATTAGTTATGTACGATTATAATCTATCATATACTATATTTATTTATGTGATAATTGTGATTTAAGGAACATAGAAACAGGACAAGTGAACAGATTAATAACAATTACATGCTAAAAGCATACAAAAGTCGTCATTATCATGTGCCATGCAGATACGAAAGGGTGCTAGCACACAAATTACTATACACGCTTGGAAATTGCAAGATGTGAAGAGACATGATCGACCGGGGCAGCTATAAGGCGCTTGATGATGAATGTTAACTGTTCGAATACACTGTTATATTATGTCTTCTTCTTCTTCTTCTTCTTCTTCTTCTTCTTCTTCTTCTTCTTCTTCTTCTTCTTCTTCTTCTTCTTCTTCTTCTTCTTCTTCTTCTTCTTCTTCTTCTTCTTCTTCTTCTTCTTCTTCTTCTTCTTCTTCTTCTTCTTCTTCCTCTTCTTCTTCTTCTTCTTCTTCTTCTTCTTCTTCTTCTTCTTCTTCTTCTTCTTCTTCTTCTTCTTCTTCTTCTTCTTCTTCTTCTTCTTCTTCTTCTTCTTCTTCTTCTTCTTCTGCTGCTGCTGCTGCTGCTGCTGCTTCTTCTTCTTCTTCTTCTTCTTCTTCTTCTTCTTCTTCTTCTTCTTCTTCTTCTTCTTCTTCTTCTTCTTCTTCTTCTTCTTCTTCTTCTTCTTCTTCTTCTTCTTCTTCTTCTTCTTCTTCTTCTTCTTCTTCTTCTTCTTCTTCTTCTTCTTCTTCTTCTTCTTCTTCTTCTTCTTCTTCTTCTTCTTCTTCTTCTGCTGCTGCTGCTGCTGCTGCTGCTGCTGCTGCTGCTGCTGCTGCTTCTTCTTCTTCTTCTTCTTCTTCTTCTTCTTCTTCTTCTTCTTCTTCTTCTTCTTCTTCTTCTTCTTCTTCTTCTTCTTCTTCTTCTTCTTCTTCTTCTTCTTCTTCTTCTTCTTCTTCTTCTTCTTCTTCTTCTTCTTCTTCTTCTTCTTCTTCTTCTTCTTCTTCTTCTTCTTCTTCTTCTTCTAATCCATGCCGTGTGGCGTTGGTATCATGTCTGTGCCGTCTTCTCTCTCGTGTATTGCCAGTCATGTCTGAGACTGATGTTCCACAATGCTAAGATGTCAAATTGTTAAGCATCTTTACTCTTGGTCTTCCCCTGCCTCTCCTCAATTCCAGTTTTGTCGTTTTGGACATACTCCAGCTTTCCCCTTCTCTTGACAAGCTCAAAGAATGTGGGTTGCCTTCTGATGCGTGTAACCATGTTTGTTTCTGAAAGAACTTCTTTCAAGATATCTTCATTAACATGCATATCCTTTAACTGTGTTCTCGCAAATCTTCTATAAAATCACATCTCTGCGGCTTCGACATAATTCCTCATTGTCTACTAAGTGTCCATCATTGGCTTCCGTGCACCAGGATTGGCTCAATGTAGCTCTGAAGAACTCGTTCCCTCACCTTGGTTAACAAAAACAAATTGCAGAAAATATTTTTCATCTTATGAAATGCTGTGTTTTACTTGGGCTATTCTTCATTTCACTTCCTTAATACATCTTCTTTCTGAAAGCAATGGCAATCTACTAGACGTATACTTTCTTAGAAATCAACCTTGGAACACCCTGCTAAGGTCATGCAACATTTTTTAATGTACATATTTTATCTGTTATGTTAAAGTACTCAAATATTTAATTATATTGAAGTATTTCTATTTGCTTCCATTCACTTTGATAAATAAAGAAAGATATGGTTCTTGAAACGAATACTGCAGGTACTTTGGACTGCCAGAGTAAACAACAACGATTGTCTGAATGTAGAACAGTATATACAATTATAAGATAGCCCTGGTCATATCATGAGAAGAGAGGCATTGGAGAATAACGTGACAACTGGAAAGATCAGAGCGAAAAGAAGCAGAGCAAGAGAAAGGATGCTGGAAGGACTGAGATGGTGGCATGGAGGAATACCATCAGCAGAGTTGATCCAGAACATCAAGAACCAAGATGTATGGAAAGGTATGCACGCCTACCTACAAATCACATGGTGATGGTGAATTGACGTTATTTCTGTTTTTCAGTTATTCATGCAATGTGCTGTGTAATTATTTGTATTGCAGTTATATTTGTCATTTCTTTTACCGGCGTTCATTTTCAGCGACCGGAACCATATCATCGGCATAATGCAGGTTGTTTACGTAAAGTCCAGCAACTGATATTCCTGGCTTGCCTTGTGTGGATCTCACTGTTTCATCGCTTACTGTCATATTAGGTCTACAAGATGTGGACTGCGCCTGACCCTGCAGCCAGCAGGGTTAGGGTCGGCTTGCCTCTCCCAGGAGTGGTGAAGAGTGGAAATTAGTAGTCTGCCGATGACTGCAGACTACACAAATACCTCCACGTGGTGTAGACTGGGAAACCATGACCGCGAGGTCATGGACTAACGGGTGTATGGCTTGCGATAGGGGATGGACTCCCTATGGTCAGATTTTTGTCCTAAATCTGCGACTGGCAAGCCGGCAGGGGATCTTCATACTGCTCGTAGAAAAACTAAGAAGTATAAACGGACTGACCCAAATGGATATAGAACCGGTAATGTTAATGGACTACGAATGCATCAGCGATTTAAAAAAAAAGGTACAATGAGCGTCTGCGGGTTTAATAATAAAGAAGAAGAACTTAAAGAAACAATGAAAGAGCGGAACATTGGACTGATGGGAACAGTGGACACCAGAATAAAGGGGGAAGAATGTAAGGAGATCAACCACAGTTGCACGTTTGTCTACTCTGGAGTGGAACAGTAAAAAGGGCAAGACACGGTATGGGAATAGTCATTGAACCACAGCTAGCAAGGGGAATACTAGAAAAAAATATATATCAGAGAGAATCATAACAGTGAGTAATAAAAGAACACACAATTACAACATATGTACAAATATACGCACCATGTAATACAAACAATAATGAGCAAGTATGCGAGGACTTCTACGAAGACATCCATGACTGCTATATAAAATAGATAAGCAGGACAACATCGTAGTTATGGGAGACTTCAATGCAAGACTAGGACACAACAGAGCAGGCATAGAAAAATATCTTGGAGCATTTGGAGACCAACATAATGAATCAAATGATAAGGGAAGTAGACTGATAGAGCTATGCAGCCAACACGACCTCTATATATAACAAACACATTCTATAAACACAAAGACTCGACAATATACACCTGGTATAAATGGAACGATCTAGATACTAAAAGCCAAATTGATTTTATATTAACAAGAAATAACAGTAACAGAAATATATTAGATGCAAGAGCAGTGCCCAACTTAGGTTTAAACACAGACCACAAAGCAGTCGTTGCCACAATAAGAACTATCAGTAGAAGAAAGCAAAGACCAGGAAAATACATGCCATCCGAATCAGTAAACTTTTAAAAATCTCAAAGACGAGGCAGTGAGGGAAAATTATGAAAAATAACTAACTGAAATCTGTGTAAAATTACCTATAGAAAGAAATACAGTGGAAGAAGAATGGGAGATGTTCAAATCAAGAACTTTAAATACTGCAAAGATAACATGTGGAACCACGAAAATACGCAATACACGGATAAAGAAAATAACAAGTTGGTGGAACGGAGAAGTAAAGAAAGCTGTAAAAGACAAAAAGGAAAACTATAAAATGTGGTCGAAGAGCAAACAGGAATGCGATTACATAGAATATAAAATAGCGAGAAAACATATGAATAGAATAGTAAAGAGAGAAAAAAAAAAGACTGGGTGGAGTATGGAGAAACCCTAAATAAAAATTACAAAGAGCCAACTACTCGTATAAACTTCTACAAAAAATATCAGTGCAACGAGAATTAGAGGAGAACCCTTCGACTCAAATGAAATAATTAACAGCGAAAAAGGAGTACCAATAGGGTGAACAAAAGCAAATCCTAATAAGATGAAGGCAGTACTTTTAACAGCTTCTCAACGTATCATAAGATACCACAGGAATTCAAGAAACCGACACAAATGAATCGAAGAACTAAAACCAGACATACTGAAAGACGAAATTGGAGAAACCGTCAGGTTAGCCCCATTGAATAAATCACCAGAACAAGACGAAATACCAACTGAACTAATTAAAGCAGCAAGAGAAGTAGAAACAGCATGGCTACATAGACTATCTACCATGTTTGGGTAGAGCAACAGACACCACGAGACTGTGGAAACGCCATAATTATCTCAATTTGGAAAAACACAGGCAGTAAAAGAGATTGCACACAATACAAAGGCTATTTCCCTTTTGAATCATACTGGGAAAATATTTTGCAAATTTCTTGAGAAAAGATTACAAACTACTATAGAAACCCCAGCTAAGCGAAATACAACTTGGATTTAGGAAAAAACAAAAGATGCACAGATGCCATTTTTGCTCATAGACAACTTATAGATAAATCAATCGAATTTAATGAAACACTCTACTTAGCCTTTGTCGACCAAGAAAAGGCATTTGATAAAGTAGATTGAAACAAGCTGTGGGAAATCCTTAAACAATATGGAGTGAATACACATCTAACAAACCTATGTAGAAACTTATACAACAACAGTGAATGAATAGTGAGAACAAATGGAGGAGCTCAGAACCCTTCACTATAAGATCTGGAGTACGACAAGGTTGTGTCCTGTCCCCTCTCTTGTTCATAACATATATAGACATCATATGTAAAGAAACCAGCCAAACAGAGACCGCAAGAAAACCGCAATGACGACAGAACACAGAAGAAGAACCATCGGCACATTACACCATTAAAGAACTCATATTTGCTGACTATCAAGCAATAATAGCAAAATCAGATGCAGAATTGCAAGACCACGTCAATAGTTTAAACGAATTCTGTAGGGGACATAACATGACAATTAGCACAAGTAAAACAGAGGTAATGACTGTAACCACAGAAGAAAAAACAACAACGATTCATCTACAAGAACACCCCCTGAAACGAGCAGAGGGCTTCAACTACATTGGAAGTATAATATCATCAAATGGTAAATCGGAAGACGAAATAAAACATAGATGCAATAAGGCAAACCAACTCATTAGACAAATGTCACCAATATTAAAGAATAAACATGTATCAATAGTTACTAAGAAAGCACTCTACAGCAAAATCTTCACACCACCTCTATACTACCAATGCCAAACCTGGACAATGACAGAGACAGAGAAAAGAACAATCACAACAACAGAAATGAGATTCCTAAGAAGAATATTCAACGTATCAAGAAGAGAGAAAATCAGAAATTAAGAAATCAGGACTAAAGTGGGGGTTATAGCAGCACTAGATTTTATTAGAAGGCAGCAAGTCAAATGGTTTGGCCATGCAACTAGGTTACCAACTAACAGTATACCATAAAAAGCAAAGATGTACAGACCAGATGGAAGCAGAGGAAGTGGCCGACCACGTAAATAATGGACAGAGGAAATAACCGCTTGTGGGAATCTTGATACATGAAGCCCATAAACGGGCACTCTCCCGATGTTTATGCTTCACCTCGACACCGCAAAGTACAAGATGAACAAGATGAGTTACCATGAGATGAGATAATTTTATCGATTCTTTCTGACACTGCGCGAGCATTATTTACAGAAAAACATTCATAACGAACCGGAAAACGTGGACAAAATGTCACCAGAGTATCTTATCAGGCGCAATCAAATACAGAGACATTGAAATTTCTCTCCTCGAGAGCAATGGCAACAAAAAGTTCAGCAACTTAAATCGTTTGTCACTCTAATACATGTTTCCTTCCATTTAACGAAGTAGTACAGTCTGTGGTTATTCGAAATAACCGTTCCTAATTTGTAAACATTCGAGCGTTATGTTGCCTCAATAACAGTTCGTGGAATCATGAAATAGGACTTTGGTTCTTCGTCCGTTTGATGCTGGGTTCGCAAAGTAATGAACGGTAACACTGTAGTCTAATGTGCATGCCGTAAAAGGCTGTTAGATAGGGTTGGTATGAGTTTGGCTGTTGCATACCGTAGAAGAATAAAAAATGAGCCATAAAATCAACAACCATGAATTAGCCAGCGAAGTTGTTAGCGATCTCCGCTGGTAACGTCATGAGCACTGTCAGACAAGGCTTCGACGACTGGGCTGGTCGCTTGCCAAAGTGAGGTAAAGATTGGCCACGAATTCCTTATTGTTCTCCGCTTAAAAAAATGTGAGGGAAAGTCTGGCCACCAATTCCTCCTTGTTATCTACCTAAAAAAGGTGAGATAAAGATTGGCCACCAATTCCTTCTTGTTCTCCACCTAAGAATGTGAGGGAAAGATTGGCCACCAATTCCCCCCTGTTGTTCTCCACCTACAAATGTGAGGGAAAGATTGGCCACCAATTCCCCCCTGTTGTTCTCCACTTTAAAAATGTGAGGGAAAGTTTGGCCACCAATTCCCCCTGTTGTTCTCCACTTTAAAAATGTGAGGGAAAGATTGGCCACCAATTTCCCCCTGTTGTTCTCCACCTACAAATGTGAGAGAATGATTGGCCACCAATTCCCCCCTGTTGTTCTTCACCTAAGAATGTGAGGGAAAGATTGGCCACCAATTCCCCCCTGTCGTTCTCCACCTAAGAATGTGAGGTAAAGATTGGCAACCAATTCCTTCTTGTTCTCCACCTAAGAATGTGAGGTAAAGATTGGCCACCAATTCCCCCCTGTTGTTCTCCATCTACAAATGTGAGGGAAAGATTGGCCACCAATTCCCCCCTGTTGTTCTCCACTTTAAAAATGTGAGGGAAAGTTTGGCCACCAATTCCCCCCTGTTGTTCTCCACCTACAAATGTGAGGGAATGATTGGCCACCAATTCCTCCCTGTTGTTCTTCACCTAAGAATGGGAGGGAGTGATTGGCCACCAATTCCTTCTTGTTCTCCAATTTAAAAATGTGAGGGAAAGATTGGTCACCAATTCCTTCTTGTTCTCCACCTAAGAATGTGAGGGAAAGATTGGCCACCAATTCCCCCCTGTTGTTCTCCACCTAAGAATGTGAGGGAAAGATTGGCCACCAATTCCCCCCTGTTGTTCTCCACCTAAAAATGTGAGGTAAAGATTGGCCACAAATTCCTCCTTGTTCTCCACCTAAATAATGTGAGTGAAATATTGGCCACTCATTCTCCGTTGTTCTCCACCTAAATAGTATATAGCGTGTGTGAAAGTGTGCATTTGTGGGTGTGGGTGAGTGTAACGTTGCCTTGCATTCCATGTCTTGATCTTGTCTAACCCCATTTACATTTTTTTCCAATCCATCTGTGATGTTATCTACCCACGGGTAACTTTGTCTATTCGATGGCGATTCGATGCCCCGATTCCTTTTAAATATCAGTTAATCTTAAATATCAGTTAATCAGGCGAGCATGCTAGCCATGTGCTACCGAGCTATCTAACGCCCCTTATACATTCAATCCACTGATAGTCATCAAACGCGTTGATCGTTTAAGACGTATTCAGCCACAACAAGAATACAGATAAATAACATTAATATTTTATATAGTGTTTTCGTGTATTTGTGTGGGTTTGTGTTTGTTTATTCTGTGCTGACGAAGCCTTTTGTCGCAACGTCCATTTTGTTTCTTGTTATCGTGTTCTAGTAAAGCTCACAATCTACTTCGCGTTTTGCGATGATTCATTCATTGCATACACATTCGAAATAACTGGGGGTTGATTATTTGTAATCGAATAGCCAACGCACATGCACAACTAGCCAGACACACGCATACGCACACGCATACCTAACCAGACATACGCACACGCATACCTAACCAGACATACGCACACGCATACCTAACCAGAGATACGCATACGAACAACAAACCAGACATGCGCATACGCACACCCACACAAACCAGATATACGCATACGCACAACTAACCAGACACAAGCATTCACACAAGCACAAATAACCAGACACACACATACACACAAGCACAAATAACCAGACACACACATACACACAAGCACAACTAACCTGACACACACATACACACAAGCACAAATAACCAGACACACACATACACACAAGCACAACTAACCAGACACACACATACACACAAGCACAACTAACCAGACACACACATACACACAAGCATACACACAAGCACAACTAACCAGACACAAGGATACAAACAAGTACAACTAACCAGACACAAGGATACACACAAGCACAACTAACCAGACACACACATACACACAAGCACAACTAACCAGACACAAGCATACACACAAGCACAACTAACCAGACACACACATACACACACTCACAACTAACCAGACACAAGCATACACACAAGTACAACTAACCAGACACAAGGATACACACAAGCACAACTAACAAGACACAAGGATACACACACTCACAACTAACCAGACACAAGGATACACACAAGCACAACTAACCAGACACAAGCATACGCACACTCACAACTAACCAGACACACACATACACACAAGCACAACTAACCAGACACACACATACACACAAGCACAACTAACCAGACACATACATACACACAAGCACAACTAACCAGACACACACATACACACAAGCATACACACAAGCACAACTAACCAGACACATACATACACACAAGCACAACTAACCAGACACACACATACACACAAGCACAACTAACCTGACACATACATACACACAAGCACAACTAACCAGACACACACATACACACAAGGATACACACAAGCACAACTAACCAGACATAAGGATACACACAAGCACAACTAACCAGACACAAGGATACACACAAGCACAACTAACCAGACATAAGGATACACACAAGCACAACTAACCAGACACAAGGATACACACAAGCACAACTAACCAGACACAAGGATACACACAAGCACAACTAACCAGACACAAGGATACACACAAGCACAACTAACCAGACACACACATACACACAAGCACAACTAACCAGACACACACATACACACAAGCATACACACAAGCACAACTAACCAGACACATACATACACACAAGCACAACTAACCAGACACACACATACACACAAGCACAACTAACCTGACACATACATACACACAAGCACAACTAACCAGACACACACATACACACAAGCATACACACAAGCACAACTAACCAGACATAAGGATACACACAAGCACAACTAACCAGACATAAGGATACACACAAGCACAACTAACCAGACACACGGATACACACAAGCACAACTAACCAGACACACACATGCACACAAGCACAACTAACCAGACACAAGGATACACACAAGCACAACTAACCAGACACAAGGATACACACAAGCACAACTAACCAGACACACGCATACGCAAACGCACAACTAAACAGGCATACGCACGCACGTTGCATGAAGAATGACTTGCGCGATGACTTGGATTAAAGTGAGGAAGAGTTGCGCAATTCGTCGACCTCCCTCTCTCGCCTGAGTCCATCTGAGTCCAGTGGCAAGGCAAGTCGAGACGACTGGAGACGAATACAGGTGCAATGGATGACCAGGGCGCTCTACGTGCCTTGCCGTGCTCATTGCGTTCCACAACGCTTTGCAGGTAAACGCCGTCTTGCCCGTTGAATCAGGAATGATTTCTTCCGCGCAGTCTGTCGAATCCTCTCTTCACATGCTGGGTAGGCATACCCTTGTTTACCACTTGGTTTGACACCAAATCAGCTACCCACGCCTGGTTTAGCCAGCCTCTCACAGCTGTTGCCCGGGGGGGGGGGGGGGTGGCCGCTGTCGCATGCTGACAGCTACTAGGAGCCACAGGCACGAGCTGGGTGTCAGGCTTGGACCAGTGGGGGATGGGTTCTGAAAAGGACATGAGAGTCATCCTTACCAAAGGTGCTACCAATGCCTAACACCCCCGTACCCCCCCCCCCGTACTGTGACGCACACATCTTACCAGACACACGCATAAGCACACGCACAACTAACCAGACACACGACTACACACACGCACAACTAACCAGACACGGGCATACGCACAAGCACAACTAACCAGACACACCAAAACGCACACGCACAACTAACCAGACACACCAATACGCACAACTAACCAGACACACCAATACGCACACGCACAACTAACCAGACACACCAATACGCACACGCACAACTAACCAGACACACCAATACGCACAACTAACCAGACACACCAATACGCACACGCACAACTAACCAGACACACAAATACGCACACGCACAACTAACCAGACACACCAAAACGCACACGCACAACTAACCAGACACACCAATACGCACAACTAACCAGACACACCAATACGCACACGCACAACTAACCAGACACACCAATACGCACACGCACAACTAACCAGACACACACATACGCACACGCACAACTAACCAGACACACGCATACGCACACGCACAACTAACCAGACACACACATACGCACACGCACATACACATATACAACTACCAAAGGAGAAGACACACCGTTTGTTTTTCCTGTCACTCACATGTTATTGATTTTATTACGTGGTCAATGGAAACCAATAGTTTCTCGGCTTACGTGCCGTGAAGACAACCAATGAATGATTCGGATTTATGATTGACACCATACTCGTACATAAGCGTCGTAGAAATGGTCAGTTTGGCCAACATTATCTAGCAGAATGCCTAAAGTTTAAATCTAGCATCGGAAATGAATATTGTTATTAAATAAAGTTAGATATTAGTGGATAAACGGCTACAGCAAGACACAAGCATACACACAAGTATGAAATAAAAATAGTTAGGTATGTGTAACAACTGGGAAAAATTAAGATATACTAAACACGGTCACAGTGTTAGTTAGTTGCATATCCTTTACAGGACGTCTCAGTCAACATCAGCATGTTTGTTTGCTGTTGTGATCTCTTTGCAAGTGTACGTTCAATAATTTGCCATTGTTTTCTGAACAATCGGCACCCATATCATTTCGTAAAAAAAAAAAAAAAAAAAAAAAAAAAACGCAAGGCGGTCAGCTGAGCATAATCGTCCGCAGCTGTGTTTCGAACTCGGGTGTGCGGGATTACAAACTGCTTTCGAAAAACCTTCGCCACGGAGCGGACACGGTCTACATACCTTAAAACGAACTCTACAATGTTGAAGATAAATAACAAAGGGGAAATCAAAACAACAAACAAATAATAATAATAATAATAATCATTAAATACTAAATAGAAATAAGGTCAATACGAGAGAAAGAACGACGTCTCGATTATACGAGTACTAATCCACTTCCTGACAACGAGGGATTTGTATTTTAACATTATTAAATGTTCTAATTTTATGTTTTTCTTTAGATCTGTTTCTGTTGTTCCTTTCCTGATGAAGAATAGAATAATCGAAACGTTTTTCGTTGCGTCGTAGTGAACGTATTTTTATATTTTATTTTTATTATTTTCTTGGGAGTTCCCCGTTACTTAAATTCCCCATTCTGGAGATCGTTGTAAGGTATCTACACTGACCGCCTTTAGTATAGCTCACATTTTATGCAGGAGTTGTTTTTATTTCCTGTAGATAGTAATGAATGCGCGTGATTTTTAAGCAAAGGCTCGGAGTTCTATGTGGTGACTGGTCAAATATTTAATGTATAGGTTTTGTTTTAGATCGCTCGCTTTGAACGCTTGCGTAATCCACGCTGGACTGAATTTTGCGTGTGTGCTAGCATTAACTATTATCAGTGTCCCTCGCTAACAGGCGAACCCACTCCGACTTCTGAGGTACTTGTAATTTGCGTCCCCAAGTAAATGATGAGAATTCAACATTTTAGTCCAAGTAACCGGTGAAGAGGTTACACACGCTATCTCGGCATCAGCACACCGATAGTTTAAGAGCAAACGCTCTTATCCATTCGGCCATGCTGCCCTCCCACAGAATATTGCGTTCAACTCCAATCTCATGTTGATTTTCTTTGCAATCTTACTTTCAGCAGTTTGCCATTGCGTTCTGAACCAGAAGTCAACGTTGAAGCTATTACTTGTTTGGAACTATCCCGCTACCTCGTCATCAGCGTACCGGAATTTTAATAGCAAGGGCGCTCTAATCTCTTCAGGCACGTCATAGGCCGCAGTAAAGATACAATGCTAAAATACGCTTTCGATAAGACTGAGGTCATCCTTTACTTACTGGTGACAACCCACACCCTCACCTGGATCAGGGCAGCATCGATGAAAGAATCCTACATCAGCCTGGAAGGTTATGTCCGAGGGACTGACCCTATCAAACTCAAGCTGCCAGCAGGAGTGGCCGGCAACAGTACGACAATGGTAACGTTCATGGCGTTTCAAATCATCGATGTGGATGAGCTTAACCAGTCTGTCAAGGTGCTGTCTGCGCTGATGCTCTACTGGGTTTATCCAGAGATCAAGTGGAACCTGTCTCATTATAATGGTAAGTGTAGGCGTGGCTATTATTGTTAGTCAGACCACAGTTGTAAATGTAGGCATGTCTGGTACAGTGATAGTCAGACTACAATGGTAAGTATGAGCATGTCTGTTATAGTGACAGGCTACAATGGTAAGTGTAGGCATGTTTGTTATAGTGATAGCCATACTACGATGGTTAAGTGTAGGCATGTCTGTTATATGATAGTCATACTACAATGATACGTGTAGGTATGTCTGTTATATGATAGTCAAACTACAATGATAAGTGTAGGCATACCTGTTATAGTGATAGTCAGACTACAATTGTAAGCGTAGGAATGTCTGTTATAGTGATAAGCTACACTGATAAGTGTAGTTATAGTTGTTACAGTGATTGTCACACTGCAATGGTAAATGTATTTATGGTTTTTATAGTGATAGTCAGACTACAATGGTAAATGTTGTGATGTCTATTATCGTCGTAGTCCTGGCTACATGGATACGTATGGCTGAAGATTATTATCACAGTTGTAACATGTGAGAGTTTGTCTATCAGATCAGTTGTTATCCTAACATTAAGAGTTTTCAGAAATAGTTCTTCAGTATTACTGTGTCTGACATTTAGATGGTCCTAAATCCTTTTCTACGTCCATCTTTTGTTGTGATCTGTCCAATGAAACCTCTGTCTTCCTCTTGCTTTCAATTCCTATACATCGCGATGCGTCCATAATTCATGTACATATAAGTCATTATGTAAGTCACACAATGATATAAAACAGTTTATAAATGGGAATTGGTAGTTCATAAAGGCATCATTATGTAGTATATTTATCTAACTTGGTGCATGTGTGAGGCAGACAAAAGTTGCCACATGCGTATGGCATAATCATGATGTTCCAGAAGAAAGGTGATAATGTGAATGCACCGTAATATGTAATGTTCTAGTAACATATTTCGAAAACAAGTAGAAAAACCACCGTCCATGTCTACTAGCTATGGGGTACTGCTCCTTCATGACAAATCCATACGGCTGGTTTAATTCGGCAGACGATTGCCCAGTCAGTGTGGGAAACGTCTTTAGCATCCGGACTTAAATCGGTTGGATTTTGCGGCAAAAAGGGATCAAGTAGCCAGGCTCACACGCTAACCCTTCCGTAGTCGGTCTCTATACTACATGTATTGTAGATTCTTCTTCCAATGGATAATGCCATGTGGCGCTGACGATCATTGACGTCAGTGGGACGCAGAGGTGTTTCCAAGGCACCAGGGCTGGGTACTATACTGGCCAAGACCTATTGACGCGTCCTCGCCGAGCGTCATGGGCAACAGGTCCCTTTGGGGTCCTGGCTAAAGTCAGTAGGATCGTTGATTCCTCCGAAGTCGGAGAGTGTCTGCCTGCACGGCGAGGAACCACCAGTCTGCACACCAATAAGCCAGACATGGGACAACGGATACTCACGCAAACCTCAGGTCCTGCATGACATCACGCTGATGTTGGACAACAGGATGTCTTCATCCGACATACAGTTCTTCACGCTGGAGTTCATAGCCAGCGAACACAAGCAAGCAGCATTGACGTCTGCCCACCGCGCTCAGTCTTGCGTGCTTCCAGTTATGTCTGATACCAATGTTCTTCTTCTTTCGTTCGCCTGAAATATGTCTATAACTGCAATGTTGTCTCTTGTATGAATCTAACAGTCTTTTTTAGTTCATTCAGCGGTCCATAGAGTTTATCTTCCACTGTTGTCTCTCTAGGCCAGCAGGTTGGCCTGGATATGTTGTAGTTTGGGCAATCCTGGAGTATGTGCTCTGCTGTCTGCAACGCCAAACCACATGTGCACATGGCTGAGTCACCAATCTTGAATTTTGTATACATGTGGTTGCGTAATATATTGTGTTCTGTTCTGAGGCGCAGAAGAATGACCTGTTCTGGTCTGTCCATAACGTGGTAGTCGTCTTGAGTAAGGTGGCCTTCTGACTGATTTGATCATTCTTTTCTTTTGGTGGTATGTAATAGGCACATCTGGTTGTACTTCTTGTGCTCCTTCCTTAGCCAATCGATCAGCTCTGTCCATGTTCCTCCACGCCATGATGTTAATCTGTTTATAATCTCCTCTCGGTTATCTCCCTATCTATTTTCCCTAAAACTTCCGGACCGCTTGTACTTCCAAAGACAGTTTTATTTCCAAAAACCTATTTTAGTTTCAACATCTTGAAAGCAACATATGTATTAGAGATGTTAAAAATGCATTGTGTTTGTAAAATCTCACTAAACTTTATATGTAGAAAGAAATTTGAAAAATGAAGTACATGACGTCATAAAAAAATGTGCTAAAAATGCATTAAATTAGTTAAAATAGTCACTACTTTGGTATAACGCTGTTTTGGGGAAGATGGAAAGTACCAATGCAGTATTCATTATAACAAGTGTTGGAAATGTGCAACACGGGCTTCAAGACATAACTGTACATGTGTCTTCTTATTATCAAATACCTTCTGCAAAGTGTCTGTTATTGTTTCTTCCGTTTATAGCACCATTCTGTTTCGAGTGCAAAGAATTACTCCAGCAGACAGTAGACATGCGCCGCATATTGCTTCACGATGGATTGTCTAAACACATTTTTTGATGACGTCATGTACTTCAGTTTTTAAACTTTTTCTACATACAGTGTGTGGTGAGACTGTACAAACACCCTGTGGTATAGCTTAAGCGAAGACCCTCGATCAGCTCGTGCCAAGCACTTTGTAGTCCTGTTCATAATTGTTTGGATTATTCAACTAAAGAAATGAAGTAAACAGTCTCACGACAACCTCCCGTAATCGCCTCTTAAGACGTGTATTTAGGTTATTCTTCTCATCGTCTATGCCGTATGGCATTAATAATCATATCTCTCCCCAGACCTCTGTCTCGTGCGCTGCCATTATTTCTCATTGTGACAATAAATGTTATGAAACATATTTTAGCAGTACATGTTATTAATACACCCGCGGCAGCAAAGATATTTTTGTTTTGTTTTGACATTAGACTCAAAGTTAAAAGCAGAATAGGTGAAGCAAAAGCTGCCTTTCAGAAAACGAAAAGTATCTAGACGACTTCTGCAAGTATCTTGAAATAGCAGAGTAACCAACAACGATTGCCGGCAAGAAGCACATGAAATTAGAACACACACACACACACACGCACGCACGCACGCACGCACGCACGCATACACAACAGATTTCAACGGCAAGAGACTCGACTCCATTGCACCGGGTTTTATCCCATATGAGCGGCGTGTCGATAGCGTCGCACAAAGCACAAACTCCGTAGCTTCGGCGAAGACCTCCAAGAATCTCCGAGAAAACTTCACTCGTAAACCAAACGACATTGTCCAGAATCGAACCCACAGCCTTCGGGGCGCTAGAGGGCATGGGAGGGGAAACCACTTCGCGACGCAGATTCCCTGAAATTAGAACAATCTACACAACTATATTGAAGAGACAAACAGCAGTCTTTTGTATATACAACTATTAGAAAGTGACAAACAGCATTCTTTGGTATACACAACTATAAGACAGAGACAAACAGTATTCTTTCGTATACACAACAGTAAGACAGAGTCGAACAGCATTCTTTGGTATATAAAACTATAAGACAGAGACAAACAGCATTCTTTGGTATATACAACTAAAAGAAAGAAACAAACAGCATTCTTTGGTATATACAACTATAAGACAGAGACAAACAGCATTCTTTGGTCTATGATGACAGCAGAGGCAAAGGAAAAAGTCCTGACATCTGGACAGATCAGTGAGAAAAGAGGCAGAAACAGTCCGAAAGAAATTATTCTGTTTAGACTGAACCGGTGGCACGGAGCAATATCATCAGCAGAGATGATCTAGAACACTAAGGGGAGACATGAACGCCTACGCCAACTGGCGGGGCACTTGATGATGAAACTCAAAGAACAACGTAATAACAAGCACTTCATAAGCTACTCATATATAAATAGAAATTGTTTCAGGTATACGCTCGATGAGATTGGATACATCTGAAGTCTGGACACCCAGTTTAGTGATACCTGCGAGGCGATCCTCTACTATACTGGAACTGCCTGACAAAGTTGATGTAAGATTCGTTTTATCCTCCATTTTAATCTGCTAATTTATCACTGTCGTCGTCTTCATCGACTCCTCTTCTCCATTACTTCTCCTCCCTTCATCTTCATCTTATTCTTTCTTTCTTTCTTTCTTTCTTTCTTTCTTTCTTTCTTTCTTTCTTTCTTTCATTCTTTCTTTCTTTCTTTCTTATCATTAACCTTATTACCATCATCATCTTAATATGTTGGTGTTAGTGCAGTTATTTTTCTTCATTGTTAATGATAATTTTCTTAGACATGTATGATTTTGTCCATATGAATAAAATTGGGTGGAACTGCGGTAAAGCTGTGAAAATGTAAACAATATAATATGACACAACGTAGTGCAGCTTTACATAACAGATTTACGACACATAAAGGACGTTGCGGCGATTAGCCTTCATCAGCAAACAAACACATTCACAAACACAACATATAGTCAAGGAGATCTCCTGTGACTACATCAAAAGGTGACGACAGGACTAGAAGAACAACAGGATGAAAAAAATTAAAGCAATGAGGAGAAAATGAGAATTGAAAAAAAAAAAAATGAGAATTGAAAAAATGTGGTATACTTACCTCACAGTTCCGATCTGTGAGTGACTAAGAATATCTTCGATGTATTCTTTTTATACCCAACCGACGGCGTTAGATGGAGGATAATGGCGGGGTGGTGGGTGTTGCGGTTCAGTGAGCACTTAGAAAGGAGGGGGGGGGGGCGCGGAAGCAGGAGGGTAGGACGGCAACCAGTCACTAACGAAGCATGAGTGGGCGCAAGCATGATGTTAGTACTAACCAAAATCACATTAGACCCACTCCGCATGCCCCATGAGGCACATCATAGGAATGATATTCGCCTCCCTCTCTCTTTCCCTCCCTCCACATGCCCATGTACACTATGTATGAATGTCTGTAGAGCGGTATATATGTATGTATGTGCGCTCACGCATATCAGTCCACCCAGACTTTAGGACTTGCCTCAAAGTAACATATGTGAGCACATAATGTGATTTTGGTTAGTACTAACATCATGCTTGCGCCCACTCATGCTTCGTTAGTGACTGGTTGCCGTCCCCCCCCCCCTCCCCCCCTCCTTTCTAAGTGCTCACTGAACCGCAACACCCATCACCCCGCCATTATCCTCCATCTAACGTCGTCGGTTGGGTATAAAAAGAATACATCGGAGATATTCTTAGTCACTCAATTCTCATTTTTTCCAATTCTCATTTTCTCCTCACTGCTTTAATTTTTTTTCATCCTTTTGTTCTTCTCGTCCTGTCGTCACCTTTTGATGTAGTCACAGGAGATCACCTTGACTATATGTTGTGTTTGCGAATGTGTTTGTCTGCTGATGAAGGCTAATCGCCGCAACGTCCTGTATGTATCGTAAATCTGTTATGTAAAGCTGAACTATGTTTTGTCCATGTACATTATGTTTCTTATTTTCCTTTTGCTTTAAGTTGGGGTAAAGCTTTACTAGTCATAGTCTCTGTGACATCTACTAATTAAAATTGTTCTGATATGTACAATTTATACTTGCTGTGACATCTACTACTTACACTCTCTCTGACATCTACTACTTATACTTGCTCTACATCTACTACCTACACTTGTTCTGACATATACAACTTTTACTTACTGCAACACCTACAACTTATACTTGATGTGACATCTACAATGCCATGGACAGAGAGAAAAAACAACGACAAAAGATGTCAGTTGATACGAGAAAAAGAGTGTTGAGGTGCTACATAGAGCCTGTACTTTTGCATGGATGTTAAACTTGGACAATGAGCAGTCAAGCTGAAAAACATCTGATGGCTGCAGAAATGTGGTTTCTAAGGAGAATGCAAATAATTCCATGAACAGACAGGAAAAGAAAAATGACCAAGTACTACAGGAGACAATGAAAATCGTAAATTGATTATAGAAATTAGAAGTAGACAGTCAAAATTATTTATGACATGTTATGAGAAGAAATGGATTGGAAAACCTAGTGACAACTGGCGAAGATCGAAGGGAACAGACCAAGGGGAAGACCGAGAAGTAAATACATGTATGGCTTGATCACAATGGCATGGTCAGAGACAGGAACACTGAGCTGATCCACGACTCTGGTGATCGAGTGAAATGGCGAGTCATGACCACCTACGCTTTCCGGCATGGCACATGATTGATTGATTGACATCTACAACTTATACTCTCTCTGACATCTACTACTTATGATTGCTGTGACATCTGCTAATTATGATTGCTGTGACAACTACTACTTATGATTGCTGTGACATCTACTACTTATGATTGCTGTGAAATCTACTACTTATGATTGCTGTGACATCTACTACTTATAATTGCTGTGACATCTACTACTTATGATTGCTGTGACATCTGCTAATTATGATTGCTGTGACAACTACTACTTATGATTGCTGTGACATCTACTACTTATGATTGCTGTGACATCTTCTTCTTCTTCAGCGTTCCGAGCCATTGAGGTTCTTTGCTGAAGATACAATCCGTCTCCATTCGTCTCTCTGGTGGACCCTCTCTTGCCAGTCATTGATTCCAAGTGCTTGCTTGCTGTGACATCTACAACTGATACTTTCTGTGACATCTACTACTTATGCTTTCTGTGACATCTACTACTTATGCTTGCTGTGACATCTACTACTTATGCTTGCTGTGACATCTACTTCTTATGCTTTCTGTGACATCTACTACTTATGCTTGCTGTGACATCTACTACTTATGCTTGCTGTGACATCTACTACTTATGCTTGCTGTGACATCTACTACTCATGATTGATGTGACATCTATTACTTATGCTTGCTGTGACATCTACTACTTATGCTTGCTATGACATCTACTACTTATGCTTGCTGTGACATCTACTACTTATGCTTTCTGTGACATCTACTACTTATGCTTGCTGTGACATCTACTACTTATGCTTGCTGTGAAATCTACTACTTATGCTTGCTGTGACATCTACAACTGATACCTTCTGTGACATCTACTACTTATGCTTGCTGTGACATCTACAACTGATACTTTCTGTGACATCTACTACTTATGCTTTCTGTGACATCTACTACTTATGATTGCTGTGACATCTACTACTTATGCTTGCTGTGACATCTACTACTTATGCTTGCTGTGACATCTACTACTTATGCTTTCTCTGACATCTACTACTTATGATTGCTGTGACATCTACTACTTATGCTTGCTGTGACATCTACTACTTATGCTTGCTGTGACATCTACTACTTATACTTTCTGTGACATCTACCACTTATGCTTGCTGTGACATCTACAACTGATACTTTCTGTGACATCTACTACTTATGCTTGCTATGACATCTACTACTTATACTTGCTGTGACATCTACTACTTATACTTGCTGTGACATCTACTACTTATACTTGCTGTGACATCTACTACTTATACTTGCTGTGACATCTACTACTTATGCTTGCTGTGACATCTACTACTTATGATTGCTGTGACATCTACTACTTATGATTGCTGTGACATCTACTACTTATACTTGCTGTGACATCTACTACTTATACTTGCTGTGACATCTACTACTTATACTTGCTGTGACATCTACTACTTATACTTGTTGTGACATCTACTACTTATACTTGCTGTGACATCTACTACTTATGCTTGCTGTGACATCTACTACTTATACTTGCTGTGACATCTACTACTTATACTTGCTGTGACATCTACTACTTATACTTGCTGTGACATCTACTACTTATACTTGCTGTGACATCTACTACTTATGATTGCTGTGACATCTACTACTTATGATTGCTGTGACATCTACTACTTATGATTGCTGTGACATCTACTACTTATACTTGCTGTGACATCTACTACTTATACTTGCTGTGACATCTACTACTTATACTTGCTGTGACATCTACTACTTATACTTGCTGTGACATCTACTACTTATACTTGCTGTGACATCTACTACTTATGATTGCTGTGACATCTACTACTTATGATTGCTGTGACATCTACTACTTATACTTGCTGTGACATCTACTACTTATACTTGCTGTGACATCTACTACTTATACTTGCTGTGACATCTACTACTTATACTTGCTGTGACATCTACTACTTATACTTGCTGTGACATCTACTACTTATACTTGCTGTGACATCTACTACTTATACTTGCTCTACATCTACTACTTATACTTGCTGTGACATCTACTACTTATACTTGCTTCTACATCTACTACTTATACTTGCTGTGACATCTACTACTTATACTTGCTGTGACATCTACTACTTATACTTGCTGTGACATCTACTACTTATACTTGCTGTGACATCTACTACTTATACTTGCTGTGACATCTACTACTTATACTTGCTGTGACATCTACTACTTATACTTGCTGTGACATCTACTACTTATACTTGCTGTGACATCTACTACTTATACTTGCTGTGACATCTACTACTTATACTTGCTGTGACATCTACTACTTATACTTGCTGTGACATCTACTACTTATACTTGCTGTGACATCTACTACTTATACTTGCTGTGACATCTACTACTTATACTTGCTGTGACATCTACTACTTATACTTGCTGTGACATCTACTACTTATACTTGCTGTGACATCTACTACTTATACTTGCTGTGACATCTACTACTTATACTTGCTGTGACATCTACTACTTATACTTGCTGTGACATCTACTACTTATACTTGCTGTGACATCTACTACTTATACTTGCTCTACATCTACTACTTATACTTGCTGTGACATCTACTACTTATACTTGCTGTGACATCTACTACTTATACTTGCTGTGACATCTACTACTTATACTTGCTGTGACATCTACTACTTATACTTGCTGTGACATCTACTACTTATACTTGCTGTGACATCTACTACTTATACTTGCTGTGACATCTACTACTTATACTTGCTGTGACATCTACTACTTATACTTGCTGTGACATCTACTACTTATACTTGCTGTGACATCTACTACTTATACTTGCTGTGACATCTACTACTTATACTTGCTGTGACATCTACTACTTATACTTGCTGTGACATCTACTACTTATACTTGCTGTGACATCTACTACTTATACTTGCTCTACATCTACTACTTATACTTGCTGTGACATCTACTACTTATACTTGCTGTGACATCTACTACTTATACTTGCTGTGACATCTACTACTTATACTTGCTGTGACATCTACTACTTATACTTGCTGTGACATCTACTACTTATACTTGCTGTGACATCTACTACTTATACTTGCTGTGACATCTACTACTTATACTTGCTGTGACATCTACTACTTATACTTGCTGTGACATCTACTACTTATACTTGCTGTGACATCTACTACTTATACTTGCTGTGACATCTACTACTTATGATTGCTGTGACATCTACTACTTATACTTGCTGTGACATCTACTACTTATACTTGCTGTGACATCTACTACTTATACTTGCTGTGACATCTACTACTTATACTTGCTGTGACATCTACTACTTATACTTGCTGTGACATCTACTACTTATACTTGCTGTGACATCTACTACTTATACTTGCTGTGACATCTACTACTTATACTTGCTGTGACATCTACTACTTATACTTGCTGTGACATCTACTACTTATACTTGCTGTGACATCTACTACTTATACTTGCTCTACATCTACTACTTATACTTGCTGCTACATCTACTACTTATACTTGCTGTGACATCTACTACTTATACTTGTTCTACATCTACTACTTATACTTGCTGTGACATCTACTACTTATACTTGCTGTGACATCTACTACTTATACTTGCTGTGACATCTACTACTTATACTTGCTGTGACATCTACTACTTATACTTGCTGTGACATCTACTACTTATACTTTCTGTGACATCTACTACTTATACTTGCTGTGACATCTACTACTTATACTTGCTGTGACATCTACTACTTATACTTGCTGTGACATCTACTACTTATACTTGCTGTGACATCTACTACTTATACTTGCTGTGACATCTACTACTTATACTTGCTGTGACATCTACTACTTATACTTGCTGTGACATCTACTACTTATACTTGCTGTGACATCTACTACTTATACTTGCTGTGACATCTACTACTTATACTTGCTGTACATCTACTACTTATACTTGCTTTACATCTACTACTTATACTTGCTGTGACATCTACTACTTATACTTGCTGTGACATCTACTACTTATACTTGTTCTACATCTACTACTTATACTTGCTGTGACATCTACTACTTATACTTGCTGTGACATCTACTACTTATACTTGTCTGTGACATCTACTACTTATACTTGCTGTGACATCTACTACTTATACTTGCTGTGACATCTACTAACTTATACTTGCTGTGACATCTACTACTTATGACTTGCTGTGACATCTACATACTGATACTTGCTGTGACATCTACTACTTATACTTGCTGTGACATCTACTACTTATACTTGCTGTGACATCTACTACTTATACTTGCTGTGACATCTACTACTTATACTTGCTGTGACATCTACTACTTATACTTGCTGTGACATCTACTACTTATACTTGCTGTGACATCTACTACTTATACTTGCTGTGACATCTACTACTTATACTTTCTGTGACATCTAGCTACTTATACTTGCTGTGACATCTACTACTTATACTTGCTGCTGACATCTACTACTTATACTTGCTGTGACATCTACTACTTATACTTGCTGTGACATCTACTACTTATACTTGCTGTGACATCTACTACTTATACTTGCTGTGACATCTACTACTTATACTTGCTGTGACATCTACTACTTATACTTGCTGTGACATCTACTACTTATACTTGCTGTGACATCTACTACTTATACTTGCTGTGACATCTACTACTTATACTTGCTGTGACATCTACTACTTATACTTGCTGTGACATCTACTACTTATACTTGCTGTGACATCTACTACTTATACTTGCTGTGACATCTACTACTTATACTTGCTGTGACATCTACTACTTATACTTGCTGTGACATCTACTACTTATACTTTCTCTACATCTACTACTTATACTTGCTGTGACATCTACTACTTATACTTGCTGTGACATCTACTACTTATACTTGTCTGTGACATCTACTACTTATACTTGCTGTGACATCTACTACTTATACTTGCTGTGACATCTACTACTGATACTTGCTGTGACATCTACTACTTATACTTGCTGTGACATCTACTACTTATACTTGTTCTACATCTACTACTTATACTTGCTGTGACATCTACTACTTATACTTGCTGTGACATCTACTACTTATACTTGTTCTACATCTACTACTTATACTTGCTGTACATCTACTACTTATACTTGCTGTGACATCTACTACTTATACTTGCTGTGACATCTACTACTTATACTTGCTGTGACATCTACTACTTATACTTGCTGTGACATCTACTACTTATACTTGCTGTGACATCTACTACTTATACTTGCTGTGACATCTACTACTTATACTTGCTGTGACATCTACTACTTATACTTGCTGTGACATCTACTACTTATACTTGCTGTGACATCTACTACTTATACTTGTTCTACATCTACTACTTATACTTGCTGTGACATCTACTACTTATACTTGTTCTACATCTACTACTTATACTTGCTGTGACATCTACTACTTATACTTGCTGTGACATCTACTACTTATACTTGCTGTGACATCTACTACTTATACTTGCTGTGACATCTACTACTTATACTTGTTCTACATCTACTACTTATACTTGTTGTACATCTACTACTTATACTTGCTGTGACATCTACTACTTATACTTGTTGTGACATCTACTACTTATACTTGTTCTACATCTACTACTTATACTTGTTGTGACATCTACTACTTATACTTGCTGTGACATCTACTACTTATACTTGTTGTGACATCTACTACTTATACTTGCTCTACATCTACTACTTATACTTGCTGTGACATCTACTACTTATACTTGCTTGTGACATCTACTACTTATACTTGCTGTGACATCTACTACTTATACTTGTTGTGACATCTACTACTTATACTTGTTGTGACATCTACTACTTATACTTGCTGTGACATCTACTACTTATACTTGTTGTGACATCTACTACTTATACTTGCTGTGACATCTACTACTTATGCTTGCTGTGACATCTACAACTGATACATTTTCTGACATTTACTACTTATGCTTGCTGTGACATCTACTTCTTATGCTTGCTGTGACATCTACTACTTATACTTTCTGTGACATCTACTACTTACGCTTTCTGTGACATCCACTATTTATGCTTGCTGTGACATTTACTACTTATGCTTGCTGTGACATTTACTACTTATGCTTGCTGTGACATCTACTACTTATGCTTGCTGTGACATCTACTACTTATGATTGCTGTGACATCTACTACTTATGCTTGCTGTGACATCTACTACTTATGCTTGCTGTGACATCTACTACTTATGCTTGCTGTGACATCTACTACTGATACTTTCTGTGACATCTACTACTTATGCTTGCTGTGACATCTACTACTTATGCTTGCTGTGACATCTACAGCTGATACTTTCTGTGACATCTACTACTTATGCTTGCTGTGACATCTACTACTTATGCTTGTTGTGACTGTCCTGTTAATTTCCCGAGAGAAGACTGGAATCAACAAGCACCTTTAAACTATTATCTGTGGGGGATTTTTGACTGATTTTGGTCTACACTCCTTTTTCCCTGTTTTCCCAAATTCCCATATATTATTTCTTTCTCCCCTTCTATATTCCCTCAACACATACTACGACAAAATTTCCCCTTTAAACGAAAAAGATAAAAGATTTAAAAAAAAAACTATGTTGGTGTTTTGTAGGATTTTGGTCATGTATTTGGTAGGGTTTTCTAGTGGGGGTTGCCAGATATGAACTCTGGATGTCTTCAGCGTTTTTGCTTCTCGCCCTTTTTTCCCCAAAAAGATACCGGACAGCACATCAAACAGGACAGAGCTCCCCCGGCCCTGACCCAAATTGCTTGCATCTAAGGGTTTAAATAGTTATTTTTTGCAAAAAAAAAAAAATGTTCACCCCCAAGAGTCAAGGTACCGTAATAAAAGCCCCGTAAGTTTATGAATGCTCCGAACCTGTTTCATGACGGTAGGGATCCAACAAACGAAAAAAACCCCCACTGCAAAAGTTCTTCCTAGAGTCTTTTATTTGTTTACTGTTTTGGGTTTTCTCTTATTTCTTTGTTTTTTTTACAATATATATAGTTGTAAGTACCCCGCTTGCCACCGTTGGAAACCCCCTTTCCCCGTTTTAAAAAGGGTTTTTTGGGTTTTAAATTTGTTTTTAGCATACAGTGTTTTGTTTTTATTTTAAATTTAAATTTTTTTCTTCATCGTAAATTGTCTTTTTTTGTTTGGGGTTAAAGTAAAATACTTTATTTGGGTTTAAGGGTTTTCCCCTTTTTTTCTTTTGCTTCCCTAGGAGGTGGAACTGGAAAAGTATAAAAAAATCCAGGGGTAAGCGTCCGCCCCTTATACTACTTAGCAAGTGTCCTTTTCCAGCCATAATGACAAAGGGTTCCCCAAAAGGGAAAACCCGCATAAAGAAATATGGAATTCACCAAAGTTTTAAAAATTTTTACTAAAAGGAAACAATGGTTTTAAAACTATTCATTCAAAATCTAATTCCCATTTCTAAACATATCTAATATAAAATTTTTACCTTTTTTAGGCATTAGGGTTTCCCGGAAATTTGAAAAAAACTTAGCGAATAAAACAATATTTTCCCCTCTTTCCATCATTAAGGACGGTATTTCCATTCCCCCCTCAAAAAACATTCTCCCTTTAGGTAAATTTGGAAACACACACTAACTTACACAAAGAATTGACCCTCTTTTTAAACGGTTTATTTTTCCGTAAATCCTTTACATTTCTGGACACCCCACATTCCCCGACGCATTATCATGTTTGTGGGGGAAAATTTAAAATTTAAAAATTTTCCCTTATTTTAAACACCCCGACCGCAAGATGCTACCAAATTTGCTTTTTGGCCCTTTTGCCTTTT
>JACEFZ010015592.1:0-53602 GCA_014155875.1 Cepaea nemoralis
AACCTTGTGTACAAGCTTTGAACACAAATTCATCGAGGACACTGAGACGAGAGGGACAAGTCAGTTTAGCAGGCACTACAAAACAGATCACAGCGTGGTATGTTGCAGTTTTCCAACTGTCCTGTATTTATCAGTTAGATGAAGTATTAAATGAACATACTTGTATGTAAGAAGGTCACATTAGTACCAGCATAATGTTACACTACTCCCAATATACAGACGGTGATTGTCACATTCGTGTCAACATTTTGTCACAATGTTCTCCGTGTACATTCACAGTAAACTGTCACTCAACATTACCACAATCTTCACTATTAACACTTCCGGATAATATACAAGGGAAAAGAACTCTTCCGACCAACATGCAAAGGGACAGCACTCGCCAACACACACGGTTAAAGATGTTCAAGCAATATCTTTCATGTGTGCATAGTACCCGGGCAAGATCAGAGCCATGGTGATGCCTGCCGTAAAAACAACAAAGAGAAACAAAAGTAGTCTGTCGATGACAAGAGCCAGCTGTTGCCACTCATTTCTGATGGCATCCTTTCGATCTTGATCCTCCAGCCTCATTTCATTCTTCTCGATGGTCTGATACACCTGTTGGTGTGAGCATGGACATCAGAATAGTTACTACGTGTGTAATAATTAGTGTCTACATACACATATATGTTCATTTGAAAAGGATAACCATATATGAATCACATACGAAGTGCAGAATAATTAAATATACCCACCAATGTATGAAAGAGTGGTTATTGTTTTATTAATAAGACTAGCTGACCCGGCCCGGCTTCGCCCAGGCCCTGGGGGGGGGGGATCTATCTATCTATCAGTCTGTCTGTCTGCTTGTTTGTCTGTCTGTCTGTCTGGCTGACCCGGCCCGGTTTCACCCAGTCCCTGGTGGGGAGCATCTCATTTAATTCATATAAGTAGTCATATAAGCTCTCCCGTTCCCGACTATCTGTCTGTCTGTCTATCTGTCTGTCTGACCCGGCCCGGCTTCACCCAGTCCCTGGTGGGGAGCATCTCATTTAATTCATATACGTAGTCATATAAGCTCTCCCGTTCCCGACTATCTGTTTGTCTGTCTATCTGTCTGTCTGTCTGTCCCGGCCCGGCTTCACCCAGTCCCTGGTGGGGAGCATCTCATTTAATTCATATACGTAGTCATATAAGCTCTCCCGTTCCCGACTATCTGTCTGTCTATCTGTCTGTCTGTCTGACCCGGCCCGGCTTCACCCAGTCCCTGGTGGGGAGCATGTCATTTAATTCATATAAGTAGTCAAATAAGCTTCCGTTCCCGACTATCTGTCTGTCTGTCTATCTATCTGACCCGGCGTGGTTTCGCCCAGCTCCTGGCGCACAGTAACTTAAAAGAATGTCCTTCCACACACCATTCATTATTTTTAATGAAAACTGTTTTTAATCACCGACATGACAGTTGATAAGTTCTTTAAGCAGAAAAAGATGGGTTACAATGTTATGCATTATGCATTATTTTTATGAAAACTTTGAAAATGCCTTAAAGATTATATCATTATTTATTATAACTTATATGCCTGAAAATAACTATAGACAAAGAGGTTAACAATAGTGCAAGTAAGTCCAACAATATGACTATAAAGTATATAGAAATGTTATTAAAAGTTATGCCCCTTGAAATAACTTTTCTAGAGTGAAGTCCCCCTGCTATATAGAAATTATATAATGAAAAATGAAAAAGTAAATGTTATTAAATAAGTAGAAGATTTTACACTAAGACACTATTATAGTCGGTTGCACAGGAATGAAAGGAAGACGTGTAGAAAATTTCATCTCAATCGGATGTACCGTTATCGAACGCATCCAATACACACAAACACACAAAGCCACATACACTCTGTTTTATATATATAGATTAGGATCCGCGATAGTTTATGTGATAGTGGGCTTGCCTTCCAAGACAAGGGTCCGAGTTCAATACCCAGTAGAGGCAGGATAACTTTCTTATCCCTTCGGATCTGTGGTCAACCCAGCCTCATAAAAATGGGTACCAGACGATATTTATAATTTTCTGGGAAGTATCTGGGAATGACAGGCGATGAGGAAGGGAACTGTCTATCTCATCACATATGTTATGACCTAGAATATGTGACGACTGGAAAGATCAATCGGGTAAGAGACAGAGGCATACTGAGAAAAATTATGCTGGATGGACTGAGACAGTGGCAAGGAAGAATATCTTCAGAAGAGTTGATCTTAGAACATCAAGGGCCTTGATATGTGGAGAAACATGCAGGCATGTGTCAGTTGGCCAATGATAGTGAAATCACGTTCTGCCACGGAACGCACAACGGGGTGGGGGATGTTGTGGCTCGGCAGACAGGGTCCCATAACAGCAAAGAACGCATCAGCGAATACGGACAAGCAGACAACCTGTTGATTCACTTGAATGTGTTTAGTTCTACAACCAATCAGTGAGTGATTCTGTCATACCATTCTAGTCCTTCATACCCCGCACAGACACCAGTTAATGCATGTTTGTAGTTTATTACGTATTAACATATTCAATCGTTCTCTGTGTTTCTACCAACAGCGGTAATGGTTTGACGTTAGGATTACATATTACAAGGCTGGTACTAGGTGTAATTTCTTTTGTCTTCCATAAATTCCCGAATGAAAGCCCTTCATGCCCTTCGTATTCTTACTTTAATATCTCTATATTTTGCTTCTGCTTTGTCTAGATTTCTACCTAAATATGTATACAATCCCACCCTTACAGCGGGATTTCAGAAAGGCAGATAAGGTTATTGCTTGTTTGATTTATTTTAATTACCACTGTCTTCATCCTATGCATATTTAGACATAATTGTTGTGACATCCTAAGCGGATTTAATTTATCTTGCGATCCGATTTCTTGTGCTGGCTAGCTGGGTAACAGCGTCTGGGAAGTCCAGACCATCAAGCGGTTCTGTCAGAGTTAACCGTTTTTTTCCATTTCTGGTGATAGCTGTTGTTGTCTTAATAATCCAGTCGCTCCCCTGTCGTGTCTCCATTTTATAGAGGTAGAGGCGCTTGCGTGTTCCAACTACCCCAAAAGCTATGCCGACTAGAGCGCAGCTCCTCGTAGGGTTTTCCATGTCGGGTAGATCCACGGATGGCGACCAGACGAAGAGAGACAAAAACCTACTGCCTTGTAGGAGACTTGGGAGAGTCAAAGGCTAGCGGCAGCAAACAAGAAAAACAATGATTGTCGAAGTCGGATATGCTGAACCAAGGGCTTAACGAAACGATGCAATGCACGTTATGATGTGTATGATGTCATAATCCAGCCTAAAGTCAGCAATAATAATAAATGTCACATCAGAATCCAAGTCGCACCCCTGCTCTCATTTCCAACAAATGTGCATGATCTGTTTGGCCTGAAGCATGCTTTATGATCCAATTGTTCTTTATTTTCGTTGGTCTATTAGTATGCCAACTGCGGCTATCTGGTCAGTGCAGAGTGTCTGGTAGGAAGCCCTTAGTTGTTTGTCATCCATCATCATCATCATCATCATCATCATCATCATCATCATCATCATCATCATCATCATCATCTTCTTCTACTTCTGCCGTCCAGCGTCGTGGGGAGGAATAATTTGCGCTCCAGCGCCCGATGGGCGGCACTGGATAGTGTCATTCCGTGTGATTGTACAATGTCATTGATGTCATCAATCCATTTTCTTCTTGGACGTCCTCTTGGTCTCGTCGCAGATGATCTTTGATGTAGGGCCAGTGATGGTAGTTGTTGGTGTTGCATTCTAACGACATGGCCGAACCACTTGATCTTCTTTCTGTCTTTCAATAAATGTGGCACAAGGTGTTGATCCCACTGTCTGTCTAATAATAGAATTTCTTACTCGGTCTCGGATTGTTAAGTTAGCAGCTCTCCTCAGGCATCTCATCTCGCAGGTGTTGATTTTGCGAAAGTGTGATTTGGATAAGTTTGGATAAGTCCAAGTTTGAGATTGGTAGCATAGGGTTGGTGTGAATATGCAGTTTATTATCTGTCGTTTTGCGGACATGGGTATATTTGGATGTTTCAGTATGGGTGGTAGTTGATATGTAAGTGCACTAGCTTTTTGACATCTGATTTCGATTTTTCTGTCCAATCTGCCATCTTCTGTGAACATACTTCCAAGATATTTGAATTCTTTAACTTGTTTCTGAGTTGTGCTATTTATATGTATACTTAGTGTTTGTCATTAACATATCTTAATCTCTCTAGAATGATCCTCACGATTGACCAAACCGGCTGCATAGAACTGTGTGCTCTGTTTTCTAAACCACGTTTTCACTTTACATTCAACTTCGGCGTCATTCGCGAAATGTCTCCCACCAAGGTTGGTTTTCATTGGACCAAAAAGGTGGAAATCGCTAGGGGCTAAGTCAGGGCTGTAAGGTGGATGTTCCAGAACTTCTCACCTTAGTTGGTTAATTTTCTCATGAGTTAATCGAGCCGAATGTGGTCTGGCATTGTCATGAAGAAGCAACACTCCTCTAGTCAGCAGTCATGGACGTTTTCTTTGAATTGCATCATGAAGCATCAAAAGAAATTCACAGTACGATTCAGAATTCACATTGTCACCTTTCTTCTTGAAATTGATTAAAAGCACTCCTTGACAATCCCAGAACACTGTCAGCATAACCTTCCCTGCTGATGGCGTAACCTTGAATTTTTGGACACAAGGCGAAGAAGGATGTTTCCATTGCATTGAAGCACGCTTTGATTCGGGCTGGTAGTGATGCACCCATGATTCGCCCCCAGTAACAATCCTGTTCTGCATGTCTTCTCCTTCATCTTCGTATCGACAGAGATGATGCAAGGACAGGCCAAATAGGTTCATTTTGTGTTCCTCCTTCAATTGTCTGGGTACCCACCTTGAGCACACTTTCTTAAATTTCAATCGATCATGCATTATGCTGTATGCTGAACCATGTGAGCACCCTATTACAGATGCTACAGAGTCTATCTTTACTCGTCTGTCACCTCTAATCATCTCCTCCACCCGCTGCACGGATGCTTCTGTTGCAATCTCAACAGGACGACCAGATCGGATTTCATCAAAAATGTTAAAGCGTCCTTGAGAAAATTTTTCCTACCCAGCTATGCACCGCTTTACGGGACAAACATTTGTCAACATAAACAGGAAGCATTTCCTCATGAATGTCCTTTGCAGGCAGTCCTTTTTCCCACAAAAAACAAACAAAACAAAAACGCACAACAGCACGTTTCTCTTTGGTTGTACACTCCGTAGGTACAGTAGCCATTTTGTTTATGCGCTGCGCATGCGCATGAGACACCTAGAGCCACCTGACGAACGGGAATATAAAGTTAGATGTTGCTGTCACCTAATGACACCTGTAGAAAACGCCAACTACATTTACCTGCCATTCCACAGAACTGTGTGACTTACTTATTGACTCGCCCTCGTATTAGATGTGTAAATCAACCGACAGCAATTAAATTAATACAACAGACAACTATTACATTTATACAACAACAGACACCTATTACATTTATACAACAAAATCAGACAACTATTAGATTTATACAAAATACAACTATTAGATTTATACAACAACAGACAACTATTAGATTTATACAACAACAGACAACAATACCTTCTGTAATACTCGCAAAAACTGTCTCTCGGTGTTATCCCCACTTGGCGAGGCAGGATTTGGAGTAAACTTCCGGGTGAACCTTGGGGAAATCCCACCGTTCTCCGGATGCTTGTCCATGTCGTATCTGGCATAGTAGTCGTTTTGAGGCACCGGCTGCTGCAGAGATATAAACCGATAGTTTCATTCTTCAACCAGTCACTGTTTGTTTGTACCGATTTGTGAATTTTTCCTAAAAAATATAAACTTTCAGTTTAATTCTTCAACCAGTCACAGTTAGTGCCAGTTTGTGAATGTTTCCTAAAAAATATAAACTCACAGTTTAATTCTTCAAGCCTGTGCCAGTTTGTAGATGTTTCCTAAAATTACTAAACTTACAGTTTAATTCTTCAATTCTTCAACCAGTCACTGTCTGTGCCAGTTTGTGAATTTTACCTTGAAAATATAAACGGATAGTTTTTAATGTCAATTAGTCATTGTTAGTATCAGTTTGTAAACTTGTCTTCAAAATATAACTGACAATTTAATTCTTCAACCAGTCACTGTCTGTGCCAGTTTGTGAACTTGTCCTCAAAATATAAATTTTTAGTTTAATACTTCAATCAGTCATTGTTAGTACCAGTTTGAGCATTTTCCCACAAAAATATAAACTGATAGTTTAATTCTTCAGCTATTCGGTGTTAGTGCGAGATTGTGAACTTCTTTTTTCATGAAACAAAACAGTATTAATGCAAGGTACTGTTTAGCTGGGCGCCGCGGTAGTGTGGTGGTTAGACACTTGCCGGCCTACCCGGTCATTAGTTAGAACCCGCATCGGGGCGGATTTGAAAAATTGACTAGGAATCCTAGGTCGACCTAGCCTAAAATGAGTACCAGGAAATTCTTGGGAAATAAAAGCAGTCAATATTGTACTGACCCTGCCATCCACCGAGTGTCGAGTGGCCTATAACAATATTGTACTGACCCTGCCATCCACCGAGTGTCGAGTGGCCTATAACAATATTGTACTGACCCTGCCATCCACCGAGTGTCGAGTGGCCTATAACAATATTGTACTGACCCTGCCATCCACCGAGTGTCGAGTGGCCTATAACAATATTGTACTGACCCTCCATCCACCGAGTGTCGAGTGGCCTATAACAATATTGGTCTAGCACCATATACCATATTCCCAATACGCTTCAAGGCATGTCAACGTGTCAGTTTCTTGACTTCTTCAGTGTTTAGCTGGAGAAAGACACTGATATTATCTTTGTATCTTCTAAACAAACGATAACTTTAAAACTATAAATGTCATAGTAATATGCTTAAGACGTTTCATAAGAGCTTTACATCTTCTTAAAAAAAATTTGTGGGTATAGAGTCTGGCTTTCTGTATATTAGAAATTACCAATATTTAGTCAATCCTCCTTATTTCTTCCTATATAGATAAACATGTATCCTACATATATAGATAAAAACGTATCATCACATATATAGATACACAGACACCCCCACATATACAGATACACACATAACCGCATCTATACAGAAACACACATATCCACACAGTGCTAGCTACATTTTAATTATCCCGTCATTTTCGTGTTTAATCCCGCCTGTAGTCAGCCCCGGAGCCTTATCAGATGGAAGAAGTATCGGATAATCCACTTGTGGTGCTTCCCCAACAGTCATGTCTGTGGCACCGAGTAATGAACTGCCACTGTCGTCAACTCCCTAGATGTACCACACATTATATAGTTATATATTAGCAGTACACACATCATTAGCTGAAAACTATCAGTCTAGGACAGTGGTTCTCAACCTTTTTTGGCCCGTTCCCCCCTTCACCATATTTTCAGAACGTCATCCCCCCCCCCCCCCCTTCCTATAAAAAAATTGGCCCGTTCCCCCCTTCATCGTATTTTCAGAACGTCATTCCCCCCTTTCATATTGTTTTTTTTTGGTTGCGTATCCCTTCCGGGACGTTGCAGTCAACACCAGCATTTTCATGCTGATGTTGATGTACTAGGCAGGTGATACGTTCAGTAGTTCATATATCCTATCTAAAAATCCCCCCCACCCCCCCCCCACCCCTATACAGTATACGTAAAAATGTAAGGTAAATTTAATAGCACATACTAAAACAAGTCTAGACATCCACATAAAACATGATTTGTGGGTCTACTGACTTTATAAAATGAATTTTCGAAGGATGAGACGTACTTAACTGTAAAGTATGAAGGAAAAACAATATCAAGTAATCGGTTCTTGCATTAACACGATCTTGAAATGGTCTTCATTCCCTCCTGGAAACCCTAAAATTCCCCCCTGGGGAGGGGGGGATTCCCCACCGGTTGAGAACCACTGGTCTAGGAGGAGAGGGAAGCCTTGGCAAGGAGGATGTAGTGTCAGAGTCAGGCTCAGATGTTACCAGCTTGGATTTCAGCATAAGCTTGGTATTTCGCCAAGAATCACTTGCATCTAAGTGATGTGACACTTCTCGCGGATCTCATGGGTTGGGAAATGGGAAACAGAATGCACGCACACGCACACGCCCGCGCGCACACACACACACACACACACACACACCCCCCCATACACACACTATAAATACACATATAAATTCACCTCTTTGCTGCAGGAGGAAAATCACAGCATCGTAGTCGTAAAAGCGGAGCGGATAACAACATACTCCAAGATACCTACGACGCTGGTGGTGGTGACCAGTGAGGGGAGCGAAATGCCGACAACAGTGACCATCAACAAGCAAGTACAACTACCAGAGAGATTTATTCCAAGAGTAACTCAGTGCTCCAGGTGCCAGAGGGCCGGCCACAGCAGAGCCATATGCCGCAGTAAAACAGACATCTGCCGATACTGCGCCGAGCACCACGCGTTTAGGGAGTGTCCGCTAGCCAAGCTGGACGTGGACTTCAAGGCGCCTAACAGAAACCGTAAGTGCGCCAACTGCATTGGGACATCATGGAGCACGATACCTGGGATGTCCGTACCTCCAAAGACACAGAGACGTGTTAAAGCTCGCCATTGTCAACAAGACACCATTCAAGGAAGCAATGAGGAGGTGCGAGCCAGCCACAGGAATCTCGCAAAATGAAAGAGCAATGCTGCAGAGCCAGATCGACGAGCTAAAGAAGCAGATCAAGACACTGCAAGCACCATCTCTGAATAGCGACAGCGAAAAACTGCTCGAGGAACTAAAGGAGATCAAGCGAAACATAACACAAGAGGTGGAGAACATGATCGAGGCGACCAAGAAAAACGAAGAAATTCTACGGGACATCAAGGCGGAGAGACAAATGCAACAAGCTGAAAGGGAATTATCCCAAAACAAGCCAGACGAACCCAATGAAAAGAACACAGAGAAACCGCCAGATGAGACTCAACAGAAAAACATCGATAAACTAGTGAAGACAATACACAAGAAAGGAGCCAAGAAGATGCTAGCTGAAGCAAAAACTCAGACCAACCACCAACAGCAAATTAGAGACACCAGTACAGCCGAGATGCCCCAGGAGGAACCAGATACCCGCCAGATTCATCAAGAAAGTACGAAGGAGAACACAGACAACCCGAAAGAAGACTGGGGCGTCTACAAGAAAGAATCAACAAAAAAGGAAAGAGATGACATATTTACAGATGTATGCACACGGAACGAAAGACAGATCAGGCGAGGAATAAAGGAGCCCGCATGGAGTCGCGCATGGAAACAGCAATATGCAAAGGAGATGTTACTCCTCTCCAAGAAAATGAAAGAAGAACGCCAAAAACAAGAAGACGCATGGTCCAGCTCCAGCTCAGAGGAAGAACACACCGACACCACCCCAGAAGAAAAGGACGATTAACTAATAATCGTACAAGGAACCAGCATAACGACTGCACCATAGCAAAAAAGTTTCAAGCCAGAAGCCAACACTGACAGAAGAAGCCACCTAAAAAGATATACTCTAACGCAAAACTTGCCGACCAACGAAACCCCCAGCTGACAACATATGCATAGAACCGTCAACAAGATAAGCCAGCTATCACTGGCACAAAGAAACAAACAAACCTACACCGCAATATGAACCACCAGGAAAATAACCAATGCCACAGAGGCTGGTTCACAAGGTGGAAAGTTTCTTTTTTTTCTGAAAATGGACATCGGACATCGGACCTCTTTCATGGATGTGGGGGTGAGAGGGAAACCATCGCATTAATTTCTGTTCAGAATAATTGCTTTGGTAATTACAAAGCTAGATTTATAGTAAAGTGGTATGTTATAAGAACAACTGTTACCCAGTCTCCGGACTGAGTCGTTTGACACACCAAGCGTTGCTGTGATTTGTTGGTCAAGTCCAATGTGTCCCCTGACAAGGAATCGAACCTCCCCCAGACACAAACTAATTACATCCTACACCCATAACAAGTTCACAAGTCAGTACTAACCATTCCTTTAACGACTTTGGTGCCGTGGCTCTTTGGCGCCCCAGGTGGCGATTCTTCTTTATCCAGATCCAAAGTGATGAAAAAGACTTTGGCAACGCCATCGAAGAAAATCCGTTTGACTAATTTGGGGACCTCTCGTCCCCGAGATCCCTTGTGATGGATGTTTAGTACGAATACCGTCATGGCGGTGGCGAAGGACACTATAGTCATGGTAATACCATAATACAGACCTGTTGGGAATACATACATTATGTAAGACATCTACACATAGTAAAACTTTATGCCAGACTAAGAATTTTAGCATCATAATATCACATAAGAACATGTGTTATCAAATTTATGATTCCCTCTGGGGCATTAGATCGGGGCCTGTTAACAATGAAATACCCAAAACCGATGGAGAAGACATTGCCAAACCATGTCTAACCTATGGCAGCTGGCGCGTGCTGTGCTGAATCACGATATGGCTACATGGTCATAATTTCTCTGTAGATGTAAAGTTCCAGAACCGGATTTGTCCCCCTCCCCCACGCTGGTTTCTGAGCTTGGTGAGTGGAAGGAGAGCCTTGCAACACAACCCCGACGTAGACGATACTTTGATACCGGGTCTAGATGAACATCTCTAAAGTACCCTTACTCCGATAGACGCAAAACCTTATCAGAGCCAATTGATCCAAATGCAAATGCATCAAACTTAAGCGTTAAATAAAACTCGCAGTCGTCTAGCCAAAAAGTGTAATCTAAACGTATTGAAGGAGACAAAGACAGAAAGACAACTTACCACAAACAGAAAGAGGAGGTTATTATTTTTGGCTGCATTATGCGGAAAACCAAACCCTGAACATATTGTGACAGCTGAAAAGATTTGTAGAAAGAGAGATAGAGAAAGACAGCGATATATAATTATAGATTGCCTTGTGTCATGGCACGGGAGGAGGTCAGCGCACAATCTGATGCATGCTGGAGAAAATCGTAACAAGGAGATAAGAAATATTTCCGGTCGGCAAGGCACTTGATGATTGATTGATTGATTGATTTAGGAATCGACATCACAGTATTCGGGGCATTCCCATAAGCGCCCCGTCCCCATCCAGCGAAGAGTTCCAACACCAATAGTACCAGTAGCAATCTGATTATATGTCCGTCTCGCCTTTCCTCTGAGCGTTGAGCGTCGGCCAGATCCTCTCGTCACTCCTCGCTGTCTCATTCTTGCCAGACCATGGTCATCCATTTGCTCCTCCGAGGTGATTGTGATAATAATACCTAACGTGTATTCACTTTGCTCATTTTATATTTACAACCACGCCTCTCTATTCTTGAACATTTGCTCTCTCTATTGCAGCCCACTTCTTACATTGTCGTTTCATATTAGATCGTTCCATTGTAAAATTCACTTTGATTTACACAAGTCATGACCTCTGATGGACATGCGCTGACATTTATTTCCGGAAGAACCGACACTGGCGAGCTTCCGGCAGGATTTAGCGACCACTAGCGACAAAACTGTAGCGCTTATTAAAGCTGGCACTTTTCTGCATTTTTACAAGTTATTTACGATACAATAGGGACGTTCACAGGAGGTAAGAAGTAAACTGGCCATACAATACAGAGGTTAAATAGTGTAAAGAGAATGTCATCAGAATACACTCATTAAGTGTCATGGGATGATTAATCGTACTAAACGACTTCCCTCTTCCGCCATTGGCTTATATACCTCCGAAATGTTGTCATTGCTTTATAAAACATGTCTGCTACCACATAACAACTTTTAAGTCATGACTGTGACACACTCCTACTTCCCATTTTTTGCCATCCATTTTTGTTTGGTCCAAACCTTCTTTTTGTTTGACACTTAATCTGTTTAAGTGAATACATTGAGAAAATGTGTCTTTCCCGAGACAGCATACCGCCATGAGGCGCGGATCGTTTCCCGAGACAGCATACCGCCATGAGGCGCGGATCGTTTCCCGAGACAGCATACCGCCATGAGGCGCGGATCGTTTCCCGAGACAGCATACCGCCATGAGGCACTGATGGTTTCCCGAGACAGCATACTGTCATGAGGCACTGATGGTTTCCCGAGACAGCATACCACCATGAGGCGCGGATAGTTTCCCTAGACAGCATACTGCCATGAGGCAGGGATCCTTTCGGAGTCACTAAAGAAGACTATCGGGGCTTTCTGGGCGTATATGTTACAGAAACATTCTTAGAATGTCGTTGGCCAAGAAGAAGACATAAATACTGATATTCAACAGGATCTGAACATGGCAGAAGTCTGACTCATAAACAGCACCACGACCCAGAGACTGCAATACTTTTGTCATTATAAACGTCTGGAGGCCTTCATAGCCCAATGGACAAGAGCGCTTGCTTATAATTCGCTCTTATAATTTCCGGTGTGCTGATGGCGAGGTAGCGGGTTCAACCCATTTACCGGCCAGTTAAACTTAAATGTTGACGTCTTGTCCTTCACTTACAAGTACCTCAGAAGTCTGAGTGGGTACGCCTGGTGGGGAGGGACACAGGTAACAGAGAAAACGGCCCACACGCAAAAATCAATCCAGCATGGACTACACTCGAGTTTAAAGCAAAACAAAAGGAATCGACTCTATTTAAAATCATATGAATAAAGTTGTATGTGTGAATGCAAGACTGAATCGATAGTTTCGCTAATTCTGGTAATTTATTCCACGTTGTTTAGAAGCAGTCAAATTGCCAATCCTGTACGAACGACTTGAATTGAGTTCCGGTAATTTTGAGGCCTGTCTCCCTGGCCTAGAGGTTAACGTCTTTCTCTGTAATCCCGTATATTTTCGTGAGTAACGTAACCTGCGCGAGAATCGGTAGCGGTTCTCACCGCGTTGGTAACTTACGGGGTATGTGAGCCGGTCACTCAGAAAGCAATGGCAGACTACTGAGCGTTAGTCTTGCCTAGTACATCAACAGCAGCTGAAAAATGCTGATGTTGACTGCAACGTTCTGTAAGGGATATGAAAAAAAAAAATTTGCGACGAATATTGTGGACTGTAGATTAGGGACAGTGAACGCAGTTTCTCATACCCGCATAGGGGGTTCGAAATCAACCACAGACAATTTGGAATCAAACCCACTTGATGTTTACAATGGTACGAGCGTCGATTGTTCAGAAAGCAGTGGCAAACTACTGTACATAAAATTACATACATACGTTGATGGCAACGTTGATAAAGGACATGTAATTACCTACCGTGGACTACTTCAAGTGCCGCGCCTCATTCTGAAGACTACAGATTAATATCACGAGAGATTATAAAGAGATATATTTCCGGAGTGAATTTGAATAACGGATACCCAGAAAACAGTATGTACAGCGTATTGTCTGGCATATTTGGTGCTGCTCGTCTGGGGCATACTGCAGACGTCACATAACATAACATAACTGAAGGAAAATGATAAGTCTACCAAGTTTAAATATACATCACACACATTCTTACAGTAATTTAAATTCGCTGTGGAGAAAGGGTTACACGCTCTTTTCGATTTTGAACTGCCAAGGGATTTATTACGTTCGGCAACAATACGCACGGGCGTCCGATCTCACTACCCAGAGACCAGGGGAATTTATTACTAGAGGTCCACGTGAAAAAATAAAAATCCCGGCCCTCACCGGGTCTAACGGCGCTGCCCGGGCAAAATTTGGAGTTAAAAAAATCTACCCAAAGTATTTAGGATCCTCGCCGGTGCTACGGAGTTCGTGCACTGAGCTGAGTTTCTCCAGACTCAGGCTTGAGTTAGGAGAAGAACGGAGCACTTATGGGTTACACCCGTGTGCGGTGATGTTGATCCATCGACTAAACTAAACTAAACTAGGGTTACACGCGAAATCGAAACACAGCTCGGGGGAGATTTGGAATCAGACCTCCCTAAGCTGGTTTTCTTACAATGGTATGAATGACGGTCATTCAGAAGGCAATGGCAAAGTACTCAACGATGAATTTGAAATGGAGTCATAAACAGCCAAAATGCTGTTGTTGGCCGCGATGTACTGTAAAGGAAAAGCAACTAATTGAAATTGTCTACCATGGTAATTGTATACTGACTATAATGCCTTTTTAATTACACAAACGGTCAAGCTAAATTTGTTCAAACATAAAAATGTTAATTTAAATCATTGTGAGAATATGTGTGTTGTATATTTCAGCTTAAAGGGTTCATCTTTTGTTGTTGCTTTAGTTTATTTTATGTGACTTCTGCAATATCCACCTGCGGAGATGCAGCGACATTCGAGAGATGCATCTTCATGGTAAGGGAGCACCATCTTCCAAAAGTAATGAATTGTTACAAAATTAAAATAAAAAGATGTCAATTGCAGCTGAGAAAAAGAGTGTTGAAGTGCAACGTTTGTATGAATATGAAACATGGACAATGAGAAGACAAGCTGAAAAACATCTAATGGCAGTGGCAATGGGGTTTCTGAAGAAAAAACAACGGACATACAGAAAAACCAATGAGGAAGTCCTACAAGAAACAAATGAAAACCGTAAACTGTTTAGATATATTAAAAGTAGACCTTTGTTCAACCCTACACCGGACAGTTGGACTAAAATGTTGATGTCTTTTATTTCATCATCATCAAGTGCCATGCCGGCTGGCGTAGGCGTTCATGACTCTCCACAGACTTCGGTCTTTGGTTTTCTGGATCAACTCTGCTGTTGATATTTCCTCCACGCCACCGTCTCAATCCATGCAGCATCATTTCTCTTGGTCTGCCACTGCCTCTCTTCCCCTCGATCTTTCCAGTTATCATGATGTTCTTCAATGCTTCTCTTCTCATCACATGACCAAAAAAGTTGTTTGCCTCTTTATTATTGTTGTATATAATGTTCTAGTTTTATTAGTTTTTGATTTGGGGACGTAAATTACAAGTACCCCAGAAGTCGGAGTGGGTTCGCCTGATGGCGAGGGACCCTGTTAATAGGGAAAGCTGATGCACACGAAAAATTTATTTCATCACTACTAGAAGTGGTGTGTATGGACTGCGCTTGAGTTTAAAGCACGCGAGTAGACCTTCTGGGCATGTTATGAGAAGAAATAAACTAGAGAACTTGGTGACAACAGGCAAGATTGAGGGGGAAAGAACATAGGGCAGGCAGAAAGGTAAATATCTAGATGGCTCGGCCACAAGGCATAGTCCAGACAAAACACGGATCTGATCTATGACTCTGGTGATCGCGTGAGATGGCGAAACATGACCACCCATGCTTATCGGCATGGCACACGATGATGATGTTGTGAGACGAAACAAAATGCTGTCATTAAATAAGAGACAATTTTGCCTCAATCTCTACCGCCCCCAAACTCTGACACTTTGCATGTTTGCCATAGTTTCGTGATGAAGAAGTTGTGGTGTTCATTGTGTGTGCGCCCTGGTGTTACTGTTAACACAACCTGACAGTTTGAAGCTGTATTCGTGAAGCTGGATAATCTTCTGAAAGGGGTCATTGACTCGGACTTTCTTCATTTTGTGGCTTCTGCGGGACAGTAGTCATTTTGATCTAGGCTTATCTAATTTTAACCACAGCTCCAGCTTAATCGATTGACCTTTATATGCAAATGACGCCCCTATCGACGATAGTAAGAGCCGAGGTTTCATTCTGTGTGGTTCTGTGAATGGGTGTTTGTTTCCTGTCTTATATATTGACCCATCTTTCGGAAAACGATTGGACTTTTGTCGACTTGGTAAACTATAGACTAGACTTTATCGGCTAAATGTTCTTGTCCGCTTGCGCTGTGTTCATTTCAATATTGTCCTTTCCTAGTGGTTTTGTGAACGGTTGTTTGTTTTCTGTCTTAGATATTGCACCATCTTTCAGAACAGGATTGAACTTTTGTCGACTGTAACAACTATAGACCAGTGCTTCCCAAAGTTTTCACTTTCGCGGACCGACATACAATTTTCCGTTTGCACCAGGGACCGGAGCCGTTTAAAAAAATTGTTCACCTTGTAATCCGTAAATGAGGCTATACCACGGATGATAGAAAAGATGGATGTGCAATGACGCCACTTCAGGAGACCATTAAAATGGTGGATAGCAACGGTTTCTGTTGTAAATAAATGACGTCGGCAGATATATCTAACACCTTCACTCGCTCAGACGATGGCAAAACGCATTAAAATCGTACTGCGAAAATCACGTATGTTCTGCATCTTATGACAATCAGCAAATTATAATGTGCATTTTTCTCACTTTTCGTCACATAGAAAACAAAAGAAACGCACGTCGTCAACAAACAAATGTCGTCGACCCGGCCAGCTTTTAGTATCGGTCTCAGATGGTTACTATTTTTAACTTTCCCTTTGAACCAATTAAAAATAAACACTCCTTGGGCTGCAGGCTCAATTTATTTTAAAAGTAAATAACCATAACAACGGTGCGGATATAATGTTTTGAGAAAAGGATAATCTTGTTTTTAAAAATTTCTAAACAATCCTCAAAGGAGAAAATATTTAACTTTTTTCTTACTTTTTTTTTCCAACTCTCGTTGTTTTTAAAATTGGTTGCGTATCCCTTACGGGACGTTGCAGTCAACACCAGCATTTTTCAGCTGCTGTTGATGTACTAGGCAAGTGTTACGTTCAATAGTTTGCCATTGCTTTCTGAACGACCGGCTCCCATACCAGCACGTTATAACACAACGCGACACGGTCTGCTGCACAAATCGGTCGCAGCTGAGCTTCGAACGCCTGGTATCCGGCTCACGAACCGCGTTCGCAAGCCTTTAGCCACGGAGCGCCGTTGCGGACCTGCAAAGAAGGGCTCGCGGACCGGCACCGGTCCGCGGACCACCACTTTGGGAAGCATTGCTATAGACAATATTTGATCGGGCGAATGTTCTTTGCTCATGCTCTGTGTTCATTTAAACATTGTTGTGGCTTAGTGGTGTTGGTGTGTGATCTAGCAACACCAGCAACTGTCTGTAACTCATCGTTCGTTTTCTTTTCTGACGACGAACTTTTCTAAAGAAATTTCTTTAAACCACGTCACCACTCAACCCATCAGGTCCTTACACGTTGCCCAGCATCTGCACCAATACAAGCTTGTTTGTTTGCAATAAAAAAACTTTACTTGTGCCTGGAGACAACCTGGCAAAGAGCATTAATGGCTGTACAACAACGCAAAGAAGGTTAGCATGGCCGAACGGATAAGAGCCTGGGATAGATTGACATAGATAGCGTAGATTGATCGGTGAATGTTAGACGGGCCTGCGTGCCCAATTCTTAACCCTTTGAAAATAAAGTTTGTTCGTACTTTCGTTCGGTAGGTGGGTAGTTAAGTAGACTGAGTAATGTATGAATGTGTGTGTATGTGTGCGTGTGTGTGAGAGTGAGAGAGTGAGTGAGTAGGGGGCAGGTAGATACGTGGGTATGTATGTATGTGTGTGTGTATATGTGTGGGGATTATGAATGAATGGATATATGGTGTACTGATGCGGAGGAAGCGGGTTCAACCCCCTATACCGGTCAGTTGAACTTAAAAGTTGACTTCTTGTCCTTACTTGGGGACGTAAATTACAAGTACCTCATAAGTCAGAGTGGGTTCACCTGATGGCGGGGGACATTGGTAATAGAGAAAAGCTAATCCACACACACACACACAATCATTTAAGTGCACGCGCTAGCAGTAGCACTTATATGGAGTATGCCTAAATTCAAGGCGAGCGAAGGAAAAAAAACAACGCCATAGAGGACCCAATTACAAGACTTGAGATGTATTAGCCATATGGTACCAGCACTAAAGTTCTATGAACTAATCATCACCCGGTCAGTTATATGGACAATTTGACGCCGGCTGTCTCCTCTTGCCTGGACATTATCTGGAACCCATAATATCACGCCAGCTGCCTTTACTACTCCCCATGACATTCCTGGAATCATCTTTAGACTGGGTCAACCTGAGGGACTAGGAGGATGAAGGAACATCCCACATCGATGGGGATTCCAACACATGACTACGAGCCGGTAGACAAGCCTGCAAGCCATTGTGCTATGACCGTTCCCAAACATGATTGTACTAGAGTAGAAATGCCAACCCTCATAAATCGCTAAAATATTCATTGTTTCTGTCCCAGACATGTGTTGCTATAAATTACCAGCTGTCTGTCTTACGAATAGTTAACGTAACAACTGCCTGGGTCAAGTCTTGAAATAGTTACTACCGATTAGGCGGGTGCAGCAACAATTTGGGATATAGAGAGCTACACTATAGCGCACAATTTATAACTACGATGACGACATTGGACGATGCAGTGTCATAATAGGTAGCACGTTTGCTTCTCTGCCGGATGACCATGTATTCGAATCTTCTTTGTTGCGGCGATTTTTACAACTGACCTGAGCTTCAGGGTCCACCCAGCCTAAGACTTGTACTTGGAAATCTTCTGGAAAGTAAAATTCTCCGGAAAGTAAAATTCTCCGGCATGATATTGACCATAAAGCCCATCGAATTCAGAGTGGCAGCGGGAACTAGAGGTGTTTCCAAGGCACCAGGGCCGGGTTGTTTACTGGCCAAGACCTATTGACGCGTCTTCGTCGAGCGTCCTGGGCAACAGGTCCCTTCGGGGTGCTGGCTAAAGTCAGTAGAATCGCCGATTCCTCCGAAGTCGGAGAGTGTCTGCCTGTACGGCGAGGAACCATCACTCTGCACACCAATAAGCCAGACATGGGACAACGGATACTCACGCAAACTTCAGGTCCTGTATGGCATCACACTGATGTTGGACAACATTATGCCTTCATCCGACATACAGGACTTTGCGTTGGAGCTCAAACCATCGGGCACAAGCAAGCAAGCATGCAAGCAAGCAAGCAGAGTGGCAGCACCATATGGGGCCAGCCGCGGGACGCGACATGAGGTCCTTTACTATGACATGGTCGTTCTTGTAAACGGTGTTTGGCTTCCCACTTTTCTATTTGATGTATGCAGTGGGTAAGGGGTTAGTGAAAGGCAGTTTCATAGTTCCCCGGCATTTCGAGACAAGGGTTCGAAATCGGCTGTAAGCGATTTGCAAGCACATTGGTTTGCGATGATTTCCATGTTATGAGGCGTCGGTCGATCAGAAAGGAATGACAAGCTACTGAAAGTAAAATCGCGTAGAAACTCACAAACGGTTGAGTTTGATTGTATCTTCCTGTAAAGGAAATGCAACTCACCTAATATCAAGCAAAGTAGTCCCTGATCGCGCAGATACTTAAGACATAATAATGTGGAATACAGTCCAACTTTGTCGACTTACAACACCATAATATGGGTTGTATCGATTGACCTGTTTATGCAAACGATGCTCCATTCGGTGCTAGGAGCTGCATGAGGAAGCGTCCAATACTAGGTTCATCAGGATCTGTGGTCGTTGAAATAAATGTTTATTACATTTAAATGTTGTGTTCGGGAAAAGACACTGTAATGGCTCGATCGTACTGTGAACATTTAATGATGGGGTCTGTCAGGTCACATTTATCACGCGCTTCTGACAATCATCGCCTCACGCAATGTTATTTCAAACAATCGGAGTTAGTGATATATTAGTAACGCTTTTAACGGATTTTGCTCAAAAGTCCAGCTATCAGCTACTTATCATCATGATAATGTTCCCCGTGAGTGGCGTAAGCTCTCATGGCGCTCCACAGATCTCGATAAGGACAATATATCCCCATGCTAGGGTCAAAGTGCTGTTTGGTTTGTTTCGTAGTATCTTCTGCAATTTCAATGCTCAGTGAACGGAAGTACATTATACTACCTATTCATTTGATTGTGTACCATGTTTGGTCCAAGATACTGTTTGTTTGACACTGAATCAGTGAAAACGTGGTTTAGAAAACAGAGTACACAGTTCTATGCAGCCGGTTTGGGAGGAATGATAAAACGATGGGATAAGTGCATCAATGTTGGTGGAAATTATGTTGAGAAATAAAGGGACAGTGTATCTATAAAAATAAACTGGTTTCAAGTTGTTATCATCTTTAGTTATTTTTCTACAGCCATTTGTGACTTACTTATTAACTTACCCTCGTATGTTGTATTTGTTTGTCGAGACTTCTGTCTGCTCTACTTTTCACACGGGACAGCGAGGAGCATTTTGTGTGATATTCACAGCCACAGGAACAGAGCATTATGGAGTGACCCTTTGCCGCGAAGTTGGAACCGCGATTAACGACTAAAGATTTTGTATTTACATTATATTCACTTAGCATTACATCTTGGTATCCGTACCCTTGGTTTTCTTTAACTGTTAGTTAGTATTTCGTATTCACGTGACACAATGGTTTCACACTGAAAATTCGTGTAGTGTTTGTATGTTTGCAATATCAGTAACACATTCGTTATTTCAAACATCATCACCATGTGCCATATGATAGCGTGGGCGGTCGTGGTTCCCCCGTCTGAAATGATCTTGTCCCGATTATGGCATGTGGTCAAGCCATCCAGGTATGTACCTCTCTGCCTCCCCCCTGCTCTTTCCTCATCGATCTTGCTAGTTGCCACTAAGTTTTCCATGTTATTTCTGGACATAACAAGGTCACATATGTTGACTGTCTAGGTTTAGTTTCGGAATCTGTTTGTTGTTCTTGCATTACCTGGTGTGGAGCGTCTATTGTTATTGCATTACCTGGTGTGGAGCGTATATTGTTATTGCGTTACCTAGTGTGGAGCGTCCATTGTTATTGCGTTACCTAGTGTGCAGCGTCTATTGTTATTGCGTTACCTAGTGTGAAGCGTCCATTGTTATTGCGTTACCTAGTGTGGAGCGTCCATTGTTATTGCGTTATCTAGTGTGCAGCGTCTATTGTTATTGCGATACCTAGTGTGGAGCATCCATTGTTATTGTGTTAGCTGACGTGGAGCATCTATTGTTATTGTGTTACATAATGTGGAGCTTCCATTGTTATTGCGTTACATATTTTGGAGCGCCCATTGTTATTGCGTTACCTAGTGTGGAGCGTCTATTGTTATTGCGTTACCTAGTGTGGAGCGTCTATTTTTATTGCGTTACCTAGTGTGGAGCGTCTATTGTTATTGCGTTACCTAGTTTGGAGCATCCATTGTTGTTGTGTTACCTGGTGTGGAGAGTCTATTGGTACTGCGTTACCTGGTGTGGAGGGTCTATTGTTATTGCGTTACCTAGTATGGAGCGTCCATTGTTATTGTATTAGCTGGTGTGGAGCGTCTATTGTTATTGCGTTACCTGGTGTGGAGCGTCTATTGTTATTTCGTTACCTAGAATGGAGCGTCTATTGTTATTGCGTTAGCTAGTGAGGTGCGTCTGGCCGAGTGGCTAGAACGTCGGTCTTCCATTTGAGAGACCCGTGTTTGAATCCTCGGTAAGGTAATGGATTTGTTTCTGTCGGAGGTAAAAAAAACACGGTTGTCCTGTGTTTTATTTATACTTCTATTACTGATACTCCTCTTAGTGTTTATTATATCTTTTCTTCTCTCTCTCTCTCTCTCTCTCTCTCTCTCTCTCTCTCTCTCTCTCTCTCTCTCTCTCTCTCTCTCTCTCTCTCTCTCTCTCTCTCTCTCTCTCCCTCTCTCTCTCTCTCTCTCTCATGGACTGAGGTCCTAGTCGGGTTGTTTGTTTTTATCGTGTGTCCTTAAGATCCAAAAATATCTTTTTGTTTCACTATATGCTGAAATATGCAGCTGCAGTTAAGACCTTTCTGATCCCATTTCAATAAATTGCATACGACAATCCTGGTCGTGCATTCAGTGCACCAGCGCCGACTTCAGGACATAAACGACTTTGTTATTTAATGGCGCGCGAAGTCACACGGAACTCAATCTGGCAGTTCTGGATGCCACTTGCTGCTTCTATCTAAGCCTCTTTATTTTAAAATGAAGCTATATTTAATGGCCGTCTTTCCTCATGCAATGTTTCTCAAATTTTCTTTATACAAAACTGCAAAACGTTATCACTAGTGGGCACGCCATAGGGCTTATTTACCCGGATGAACGTCTACAAAATGTGGTGTTTGAACTTGATTGCATACTGTTAGTTTTAGTTACATCATCATCATAATCCTCATCAACATCATCATCATGATCATTCTCATCCTCCTCATCATCAATATCATGTGCCCTGTCAGCTGACTGAGGAGATCATGCATCTCAATCCCCGGTGGCCTGTGTCAATGTTGTTCATGATATTCCCCCATGCCATTGCCCAAGTCCACCCTGCATCATTTCTCTCGGCCTGCTTGTACTGCTTATATTTCCGGTCACCACGATTTTTTTCTCAATACTCCTCTACTAACTCATCATCATCAAGTGCCCTACCAGCTGGCGTAGGCGTTCATGTTTCTGCACAGATCTCGGTCTTTGGTGTTCTATATCAACTCTGCTGATGACTCCATGACACTGTTTCAAATACATCCAGCATAATCTCTCTTGATCGGCCTCTGCCTAGCTTCCTCTTGATCTTTCCAGTTGTCACGATGTTCTCCAATACCTCTCTTCTCATCACATGCCAAAGAAAACTGTTTGGCTCTTTTTTTATTGTTATATATACTGTTCTAGTTTCATTAGCCTCTTTCAAGCAATCGTCGTTAGTTACCCTGGCTGTTCAAGCCTTCCTCTGCTCGCTACTTTCGTTTTCTTAATAAAAATAAATACTCATCCTCGAGAAGCAGTTTCCTGCTGCGGTTCTGTGATGTGATAGGGACATCGCAGTTTGTAGGCCTCAATGCATGGAAGAATAGGTGGCCAGTCTTTCCATCACTTAGCAGGTGACGCGCACAGGCGTAGAACACTCGTCCTATCGCGACTTTATCTGCGCAGCTCCCTATGAACTTCGCTAAGCACCAGCATCATTGAGAATCATCAAGTGTACTGCCATCGACTGAGAGTCGTATAAGTACAACTGTCTGTTGTGATTAAGCGGCTGAACGGTCGTCTGCCAGGCCGGGATTCATGAGTCAAACTCACTTCGGGGCAGGGAGTCTCTGTGGCGGAGTGGTTACGCCACCTGCATCGCGCTCCGAAGGTTGTGGGATCGATTCCACGCTACGTTCTTCGGTTCAGAAGTGCAATTTTCTCGGAGTCTCATAGGGGTCGTTGCTAGAGCTACAGATTTCGTGCTTCATGCGACGCGATCAGCAGGCGCTTTGTGGAAAGATACTGAACCATATGGGATACACCCGGTGCAATTAAATCGACCCTTTTGCGTTAAACTCCACACCGGGGCGGTGTTTAAAATCGACTTGGGTTCCCAAGTCGAGAAATCTAAAATGGATGCCAGGAAATGCCATGGTAAGTAAAGAACGAAATGATACCGACCACCGCGGATGAGCTTATAAAAATATAGGGCTAGCACAACGTGTCTAATGCGCCTGAAGTAGTATAACAGGGTCCTTTGCTTATGATTTACTTAGGCTACTTTAGAGCTGTACAAACTCTGGTCACAGAGCCCTCATGACATTATCAGCACAGCTCTCTGTCAACTAAATTAACGCGCCCACCTAACGAATAAGTCCTAATGCCAGGCATATATAACATGTACAACCAGTAGAAAGTATCCCCTTATATGCTAGCGCGTTAGTGTAATCGCTATGAGGCTACGTCAAGCGCTATAGAGCGAGAGTTCAATGCATTCTTTCGTCGTCCGCTAAGAGAGGGAAAGACTGGTCACCTATTTCCCCGTGCATTCAGGCCTACAAAATGTGTTGATTCTAGCACATCACACACCCAAAATAGGTTTCTGTTTCGGGATTTTTCCCCCTTGTTATGAACGCTTGGAAATATCGGCTGCAAATACGCGACCTCGCCCGGCCTTTGAGTTTTCAAAAAATAAATGTCTGGCTCTATTTGAGTGAATATATAGCACTGTGACACAAACGGAGTAACAGTGAACATTTTCAGTTGTAATGTAACTAGTGGATTGTACAGATCTGAGTTTAGTTGAGTTACGAACCGACATCACTGCACTCAATACAACATTCCCAAACGCGCTCCATCCCCAGCTTCAACAGCCAGTGAAGTGTCCCAATACTAGTCGTATGTGTCCATGTGTCTTTCCTCGGAGTACTGAGTGTCGGCAAGAACTTCAGGTCACTACCCATTTCGCACCATTCTCTCCAGGCCATGATGAGTTATCTGTTCTTCCACATTATTTACATGATCACCAAGAGCCCTGAACACATCTGCCCTATCGTGCATCAACACCCCACTCAGGGCCGCAGACCCAACCTGCTGGTTACTCACCACACTAGAATGTCCCGGGAGAAAGGATCCAACGGATGCTCGCTATTTTTGGTGTTTGAACCGAAGCATGCCACTCTGCACGAAGTATGCCTGTTTTCACCCTTCTCAGCATGTACTGCGAGTCCGTTACAACCACGATATGTGTGTTCTGGATTGTACAGCATGCGCTATACGAGAGCATATCATGTTAGGAGGTATAGGGTAACAACTAAATAGTTGCTTAGTACAGAATGTACGAAGTGAAATATCAAAACAAACCAATGCTGTATTAATATACAATGAAACAGTTAAGTAAGTGAAACTCATGTGGCTTTCTCTCGCAGGAGCAACCCACACCTGTGTCATTTTATATTGTCATACTGTGCTGCTGTCGTGGTTTCTCATATCGGCTGAATGTATAGTCAACAGCATCGAATCATCAACATAAACTGCTTCACAGCTTCAATCATCGTGATGAAAGAGATGCAAACATCGAATTGCCACGATGAACATATAAACATCGACTCACCATGACAAAGATTTAAACGACGACTCACCATGACAAAGATATAAACGACGACTCACCATGACAAAGATATAAACGACGACTCACCATGACAAAGATATAAACGACGACTCACCATGACAAAGAAATACACATCCACTCATAAATACTTGTAGAAATATATACACATCTACTCACATACTTGTATATAAACACGCAAACATCAACTCACCAATATAAATAAACAAATATATTTAAAAAAAAACTATATATATATATATATATATATATATATATATATATATATATATATATATATATATATATATATATATATATATATATATATATATATATATCACAGTGATAACATGTAAATATCGACTCACAAACAAAAACATCGAATCACTAACATAAAACATAAAAATACACCCACCAACACACAATGTAAACAAAGATAACGGACAAAATAAAAACAAAAACAACATACACATAGACATTAGCATGCAAACGTCAACTCAAATAATAAATAATTAAATGAACACATAAACAACGAATCGCTAACATAAAACATATTTTAAAAAGAGGTTTGCATGGCCGAATGGATAAGAGGGTTTAATCCCTGCACGGGTCAATTGGACTAAAATGGTGACTTCTCGTCCTTGACTTGGGGACGTAAATTACAAATATCTCTAAAGTCGGAGTGGGTTCGCCTGATGGCGAGGGACACTGGTAATAACAGTTAGTTGCATGTTCTTTACAGGACATAGCTGTCAACCACAGCATTGTTTGACTTTTCGCGATTCCTGGGCAAGTTTTACATTCAGTAATTTGCCATTGCTTTCTGAACGACCGGCACATATACCATTTATGAAAAAAAAAACACCCACCAACATAATGCGGTATGCTGCCAAATCGCTCGCAGTTGTGTTTCGAACTCGGGTATGCGGGATTACGAAATGCACCCGTAAACCTTCGCTACGGATCCGGCCAACACACTATAAACAACACTGGTAATAAGGGGAGCTAATCCACACGAAAATTAAGTCAACGGCTAATAGAAGTAGCGCGTATGAACTACGCTCGAGTTCAAAGCGAGTGAGTGCGCCCCCCCCCCCCCCCCCCAAAAAAAAAAATAAATAAATGTAATCACAATCGTGAATATTTAAACTTCGAATGACCAATATATAGTAGTAAGTAATATAATCATCGACTCACAAGAAAAACAAAACACCAAAAAAAAACCCAAAAAAACTCCACAAAATTCGACCAATAAACACTAACACAAAAACATCAACTCATCAACACAAATAAATACTAAATAATAAATAAACATCGAACCATCAACTGTGTTACAAACTCTGCCGCGGAGCAAGCACGACAGGAGGCTTCCGATCGTCTGAAATAGTTCCTATTTTTCAGAATGTTTCGGTTCTTTACCTTCTCGACACTATCTGGGGGAGGGCCCACACGGGTCATGACTCCGGGTGTCTTTCTCCTGCTCTACATTTGGACCCTGTTTAGAGACGTTCAGTTAGTTTATCCACTTGACCCACACATGCGCATTCTGTCTGCTGCCAAGTCACCCCGCCCTTGGTGAGTAGAACATCGCGCACCCGGCGCTTCGTGCCTATGCACATATTCTATCCCATCTAAATAAATAATCTACTCAAAACCATAAATAAACATTTACACATCAACACATGAACATAAACATAAAAATATCGATTACGTAAGATCAACATATAACATACGCATCAACTGTCCAAAATAAAGATAAACATAGACTCATCAACATAAAGACTAAATCACTGATTCAATAATATAAATATATAACCATTGTCATGAACATAGAGGCATCGACGCACCAGCAGAAACATATAAACATCAAATCGTCAACATCAATATGTAATCAAATCCTCACAAACATAAAATCGACTTATCGACATAATCATTCACGACGCATCGATTCATCGTCATTAATATCTTGACACTAAGGTCCAATATCAACATAACTCAGCATCCTAAGCATGTTAACCTCGATTAATAAGCATAGATATATCGACATTGACATCAAATATCAACATGACTCACTGTCATAAACAATTAACTTCGACTCAACATCATAAATATATACACATCAATATCAACATACAAACATCGTCTCACCAACATAACAATATATACATCCACATAAACATACAAACATCGTCTCACCAACATAAATATATAGACATCGACATCAACATACAAACATCGTCTCACCAACATAAATATATAGTCATCAACATCAACATACAAACATCGTCTCACCAACATAAATATATAAACATCGACATCAACATACAAACATCGTCTCACCAACATAAATATATAGACATCGACATCAACACACAAACATCGTCTCACCAACATAAATATATAGACATCGACATCAACATACAAACATGGACTCACCAACATAAATATATAGACATCGACATCAACATACAAACATCGTCTCACCAACATAAATATATACATAATGACATCACCATACAAACATGGACTCACCAACATAAATATATAGACATCGACATCAAATACAAACATGGACTCACCAACATAAATATATAGACATCGACATAAACATACAAACATCGTCTCACCAACATAAATATATAGACATCGACATCAACATACAAACATGGAGTCACCAACATAAATATATAGACATCGACATCAACATACAAACATGGTCTCACCAACATAAATATATAGACATCGACATCAACATACAAACATCGTCTCAACAACATAAATATATAGACATCGACATCAACATACAAACATCGTCTCACCAACATAAATATATAAACATCGACATCAACATACAAACATCGTCTCACCAACATAAATATATAGACATCGACATCAACACACAAACATCGTCTCACCAACATAAATATATAGACATCGACATCAACATACAAACATGGACTCACCAACATAAATATATAGACATCGACATCAACATACAAACATCGTCTCACCAACATAAATATATAGACATCGACATCAACATACAAACATCGTCTCACCAACATAAATATATAAACATCGACATCAACATACAAACATGGTCTCACCAACATAAATATATAGACATCGACATCAACATACAAACATCGTCTCACCAACATAAATATATAGACATCGACATCAACATACAAACATCGTCTCACCAACATAAATATATAGACATCGACATCAACATACAACCATCGACTCACCAACATAAATATATAGACATCGACATCAACATACAAACATCGACTCACCAACATAAATATATAGACATCGACATAAACATACAAACATGGTCTCACCAACATAAATATATAGACATCGACATCAACATACAACCATCGACTCACCAACATAAATATATAGACATCGACATCAACATACAAACATCGACTCACCAACATAAATATATAGACATCGACATCATCATGCACACATCGTCTCACCAACATAAATATATAGACATCGACATCAACATACAACCATCGACTCACCAACATAAATATATAGACATCGACATCAACATACAAACATCGACTCACGAACATAAATATATAGACATCGACATAAACATACACACATCGTCTCACCAACATAAGTATATAGACATCGACATCAACATACAAACATCGTCTCACCAACATAAATATATACATAATGACATCAACATACAAACATCGTCTCACCAACATAAATATATACATAATGACATCAACATACAAACATGGACTCACCAACATAAATATATAGACATCGACATCAACATACAAACATCGTCTCACCAATATAAATATATAGACATCGACATCAACATATAAACAATGGACTCACCAACAAGTGGAAGATCTTCAGATGTTGGTGGCATTTTATCGGCCACTATCATTAAAAACACCGTCATAGACAGGAGGGTGGTGATGCCCATGGCGATCTTCTCCCCAGAGTCTGGGCGGGAGAAGAAACATCACACATTGACAGTTGCCCAGATGGCGGGGATGTTCTTATTATTGTTATTGTTTGACTGTTCTTTTGCTGTTCTTCTGGTTCCTATTGTCAGCTAAAGCTGCCAAGATGATTGCTTGCGTCTATAACTTCTTACTTTAGCGTCATCATAAAGGTATAGCGGTATTTACGTTTTGTCTGGTTTTATTTTGTTGTCAATTAAAAAAAAAAAAAATGAATAAAAATAATGAAAACCAGACATATGTACATAAATAAATAAATAAATAAATAAATAAATGCATACACGAATGCATGCCGCATGCGTTCATACATACTCACTCTCTTGTGTATCTGTCTTTCTCACCCTGTCGCTCTTTTGTTCTCTTTCTCTCTCTCTGAATCTCTCTCTCTCTCTCTCTCTCTCTCTCTCTCTCTCTCTCTCTCTCTCTCTCTCTCTCTCTCTCTCTCTATGTATCTCTCAATCTCACTCACTCACTCACTCACTCACTCACTCACTCACTCACTCACTCACTCACTCACTCACACACACACACACACACACACACACACACACACACACACACACACACAAGAAATGATATGTTCCAATAAGAAAACGAAGATGACAGCTATCCCATAATGCCACTAACATAAACACACATATTTCACTGTAACGACCAGGAAGCCGCGTGAATACAGCGTCTAGCACGCTGGCCCGCCGTCCCAGTGGTCCATGTCTGAATCTCTTTCAAGTCGCAGATTTTTGCTTTTTTTGCCCTAGCCCTGTTAACAATGGGTACCGGTAAATTGTTAGGGAAGTAAAGACGACCGCTAAATATAGATAACAGCAGAGAGCAAGAACTATATCCTATACGTCTCGTGTGTTGAATAGCGCAGTTACTTTTATTTACTTCATTATCATCATCACCATCATCATCATTGCACTGCCAACTGTTGTCGGCGTTCATGTCTATCCACAGATTCCGTTCTTGGTGTTCTGATCAACTCTGCTGATGATATTCTCCATGTCACCACCTCAGTCCGCCCAGTATCATTTCTCCTGATCGGCCTCTTTTCTCAGTGATCTTTCTCCAATGCCTCTCTTCTCATTACATGACCAAAGAATGCTGTATTTTTTTCTTATTCAGTAGTTATTCAGCGTCACGGGAGATTTGTTCGCAACAGGCGAGCAATATCTCCGGCGGGCCGATTCTCATTGGTTGCGGGATCCGCACAGAGTCAGGCGGGGGTCTGACGATAGTACACGCTTTTATGGGTTCAGACACTTACGATGACAGATGTACATGCGCATACTGGTCCAGTCACTTCGTATAAGGCACGCAGCTGAGGGAAATGGTTGAACGTCTCTAAACCAAATCCCTCGAATGTGAGGGCTTGGTCGCCCCCCCCCCCCCCCACCTCCCCATCCCACCTCCTGCTCTCTGAAGTTTGATGCTGAGCCGCCAGCATCTGCAGCCTACCTTGTTCCAGACGTACTGGTTATCCTTTCCTCTGGAGTAAACAAGGCAAGGCCAAGAGAGGGAACATGCTGCACAGGCAACACATGTTCTCTGACGCTATGCATAGGCATTGTGCGATGGAATTCTGGCCTATTTCCAATTCACATACTTGCGTCTGTCAAGACGGCAAGGTGCCACTCGCCCACATTAGCCTCTCCCAGGCAATCTTTGATAGTCACTCCGGCAGACAAAGGTATTCGCAACATTCGTTGATTGTAAGCCCTTCTTAATTCGTTCATTTACGTTCCATAATCCACTGCCATACAGCAAACCAGGTTCTATATAACATTTCAGCACCCCCTTTCTTAAATATAATAATAGTAACTTATTACATAAGATACATTTCATTTTCTGAAATACAGCTTTTTCTTGACCTATTCTGCTCTTAATCTCTGTCATGCATCTTCCATCTGATGTTATTATTGTCCCTAGGTATTTACATTCACCAATTTCATGTATTTACTTGACATAGTTGATTTATCCTTACCTGAAGGCATATAGAATCCCAACAGTGCTACCAAAGTGATAAGTATGCAGGGAAAAACCATATTGAACACGTAAAATAGAGGGCGCCTCTTGATCCGAATGTGGTTTTTTATAAAGATGTACGGCACCTCACAACAGGAAAATTGGACAACCTGTGGAAATACATGTGTTAGAAATGGCCAACACAATAACAGCAAAGACTAATGTAAAGTCATTTACAATGCCATTTAACCAAACCCCCTAGATGTTAACATCTCTGCCTTCCCCTTGTTCTTTTCCCCTAAATTCTGCCAGTTGCTACCAAGTTCTCCATTTTTATAAATAAGAATGGGTAACATTATGAAAAACAGAAAGATCGGGACAAGTACGAGATATAAACATTCGGAAACTGAGAAATTGGTTGTCCCAGTTTTCTGTATTGATGCAAATGCTGGACAATGAGACATTAAACGGCAAAGAAACTGAAGGTAGCGGAGGTGCGGGTTTTGAGAGGACAGTTGAGATTATCGGACACAGAGATGAAAACACACGCTGAGGTACTGGGAAGGGGGGGGGGGAACTGCAGGTCTTAAAGAGCGCATATTAAAATCTTACGGAAAAGACAAATGACATTTAAGGAGTATATCAATAGAAAAGGTGGAGTAAAGAAATTAGACTTATGTGGGAAAATACTATACAAGATATACTGGCATCTGACCGTCTTGACAGACGATAGTTTGTTACATTGTGCTTAAAAAAAAGGAAAAATAACTGCAACCAGCACACAGCCAGGGCTGAATTTAGAGACTATGTGTTGCCCATGCAGCATGATCCCTCTCTCTGCCTGCCTAGTTTACTACAGTGGAAAGGTAACACCAATACATCTGAAACAAGATAAACGGCAGAAGCTGTCGGATCAGCAAAGCGATGCTCTAACTGTCTGCCTATCGGAACTTTCATCCTAGACCAGGTGCCGACCTAAGCTTGCAGCCTGGTCTGCCTTACCATAACATTTAGTCTTTAGGTTGCATTGCCTTGCCCCAGGATAAGGTATACAAGATAGGAAGAGAGATACATGTGTAGGAAGAGGGATACATGTTTTTTGTGGAAAGGATACACAACTGGGCAATACATACTTCTAGAAGCAGCACCAGTTCTTCATAATATTAGACTACAAAAAGAAATGGAGAGTAAAGATTTCCAATTTATGCTTCAGACATAGCACCTAAAGAGGAAGCGGAAGAGGAAGGAGGATGAGGGGGAGGGGGATGAGGAGGATGACGAGGAAGAAGAAGAAGAAGAAGAAGAAGAAAAAAAAAGGAAATACAAGAAGAAGAAGGCAAATCCTTTGTTTAAGGCTCCCTCTAGAGTCTCTGGTTGTATGAACGAGAAAAGTATAGCATTGATGCTTGAGTCTTCCTTGGCAGAAACACGTATTTTGGTTCGCTGGAAATGTGACCAAAATCTAAATTTTCCTTTATCTCGAAAGGCAAACATAAACTACTCAGCCGTAAGAATGCCCTAATTACGTATGTTGTCAGAAACAAGAGCAAATCAATACTTCACAAACTAGAGAAAAATTCAAGAAAACTCTATTTATATCTAATCCAATATTCCACGAACAGAGAAGCCGCACAATTAGGTATTTACTTCATCCCAGAGGTTCTCAGCCGTTTCTGCTCATGGTTCCGTCGCCGATTCTCAAATCTCCCCGATAATATTTCACTCAAGAACCGAAAGATGGAGTCCGAAAACTAGCTCACGACTTTCGGCGCGAGTGGCAGACGATTTTCTCACTTCGACACGAAGACCACCTCCGCCCCCTGACATTTAAAGGACAGTAAACAAAGTAGTATTGAATCACATACTCACCTTTCGCTCCTGCATGAAGCTGATTAACTCCCACTCCGTGCTGTTTTTGTAGTTGGACACATCACCATCAGGCCCGCCTACAATGACCAGGTTCAAACTATTGTTGTCGTATGTCCAGGAAGCGAATTCTAGAATGCAGTGCTGGGGAAGATTATAGACTTGCATGTAACTCGCTTCCATAACAAAAAATCTTACATCATGAGCATGCAAACATGACATACTTTTCTGAAGAACAAACAACTATGTATGGTGGTAATAAAGAGGTGCTAGAATGTGTGGTAGTAATACAGAGATGCTTGAATGTATGGTGGTAATAAAGAGGTGCTAGAATGTATGGTGGAAATACAAAGGTGCTAGAATGTATGGTGGTAATACAGAGGTGCTAGAATGTATGGTGGTAATACAGAGGTGCTAGAATGTGTTGTGGTAATACAGAGATGCTAGAATGTATGGTGATTATACAGGGATGCTAGAATGTATGGTGGTTATACAGGGATGCTAGAATGTATAGTGGTAATACAGTGGTGCTAGAATGTATGGTGGTAATACAGGTATGCTAGAATGTATGGTGGTAATACAGAGGTGCTAGAATATATGGTGGTAATACAGGTATGCTAGAATGTATGGTGGTAATACAGAGATGCTAGAATGTGTGGTAGTAATACAGAGATGCTAGAATGTATGGTGGTAATACAGAGATGCTAGAATATATGGTGGTAATACAAAGGTGCTAGAATGTATGGTGGTAATACAGAGATGCTAGTATGTATGGTGGTAATACAGAGGTGCTAGAATGTGTTGTGGTAATACAGAGATGCTAGTATGTATGGTGGTTATACAGGGATGCTAGAATGTATGGTGGTAATACAGAGGTGCTAGAATGTATGGTGGTAATACAGAGGTGCTAGAATTATGGTGGTAATACAGAGGTGCTAGAATGTATGGTGGTTATACAGAGGTGCTAGAATGTGTTGTTGTAATACAGAGGTGCTAGAATGTGTTGTTGTAATACAGAAGTGCTAGAATGTATGGTGGTAATACAGAGGTGCTAGAATATATGGTGGTAATACAGAGGTGCTAGAATGTATGGTGGTAATACAGAGATGATAGAATGTATGGTGGTAATACAAAAGAAAAAGCAGCGGCTGCAGAAGGATATTACAATATGGATTGCAAACAAGCGGTATGGTTGTCTACATCTTGCTAGCGTACCTTCAACCTTGCCTCTCAAGTGTCCACAGTATTTTCCTGCTACGGGAGTTTACAAACATGTTTTTAAAAAAAAATATAAGAACATTTGGATTAATATTTATGTTGAGCTGAGGTGAATAGATGGGAACAGAGGTCAACTGACTGACATAACCTGACGTGTTCAACATGTCATCGGACTGGCCCATAAGGTGATGATTATGGCAGTCTGTGTCAATAGTTCAGCTTGGAAAAGATACAGGAGACGAAACAACCACTATCCAAACAGAGTAATAATTAACACATGGAAGCACACATTTGTCAGAGCTCAGTTTTATCAAAAGCTTGAGGAGCGGTAGGTGTCCTTGTTAATTTATTAGGCTCTATCTGCGCCTTAAATGGCTGCATATTGTGTGTCATATGTCCATCTATCTCCAACTCCCCCATTTTATATAAATATAATCTTAACGTGAGCTTGTGAATTCTAGCTACATTCCCATAAACTCATCAAAGAATACATTCACGTGTATTAATTTAATACACAGTTACGAGAAATGATTGGCATAACTGCAAAGAAAGTCAAAACAATGTAAAGAATAATAGAAACAATAGAAGTAATGGTTACAAAGAAACATGTTATACTAAAGTGCAACATCAAAATACATGGAATAATATAAACAAAAGTCAATGTATTTAATTATTTGAGTACTTTAATAGCAGTAGACAGAAAACTATTATGAAGTGTAGAATTCACATGTAGAATAGCCCAGTCGAATGCAACATTTCACAAGATGAGTATTCTCTGCAATTTATCTTTGTTAATCAAGGTGAGGAAAAACGTTCTTAAGAGTTACACTGAACACTCCTGATATATGGAAGCGAATCATGTGCAGTTAACAGACAAGTGAGGCATTAGGTGGAGGTTGCGGAGATGTGGTTTTTGTAGAATGATGAGACTGTGGGCGGATAGAAAGAGAAATGGAGATATTTTGAAAGGACTTGACTCACAAAGACAACTGGTTATTGGCATCGACAGAAGTCAGTATACATTCTATGGGTAGATCTAGTGAATTGGAAAGCTGGAGTATGTCGTCACAACGGGAAAATTGAAGGGGAAGAGAGGCAGGGAGATTAAGAAAGAAAATTCTGGACAGTTTAACATCAAGGCATGGGGGTACACCAGCATCAGAAATAACTGGCAGCACACGAGACAGAAGACTGGACAGTTATGATTATCAACTCCACATGGTATGGAATATCATCATTATGTGCTATACCGATAAGCGTGGGCGGTCATGTTTCTCCATCTCACATGATCAACAGAGTCGTGGACCAGCTCTGTGTTCTTGTCTCAACCATGCGTTGTAGCTAAGACCTCTAGGTATTTACTTCTCTATCTTCCCTTGTTCATGTGCCCTCAATCTTGCCAGCTGTCACCAAGTTCTCTAGTGTATTTCTTCTCATAACCTGCCCAAAAATTGTAGACTGTCAACGTCTAATTTCTTTAATCAGTTTCATCATCATGATCATTCAGTGCCTTGCCGGCTGGCGTGGGCAATCATGCCTATCCGCACATTGCAATCTCCGACGGCATGAATCAATTCATGTGTTGACTCCCTTCCATCCATTACACAAGACTGTCTAGAATCTTCTCCCGCTATCTTTCTCTACATCTCTTTCCGAAAATCTTTCTGGTTGTCACAACATGTTCCAGATGTTGTCTTCTCATAATGTGGTCAAAAAACGATGACTGCCTCTTTCTGATGTAGTTATCTTTGCGACTTAGCTTCCCTCAAAATGTCCAGATTGCTCATTTTGGCTGTCCAATTAATTTTCAGCATTCTTCTATAAAACCACATCTCCAAGACTTCCAGGGATATTTGTCGCATGTTTACTAACTGTCCAGGATTCGCAGCCGTATATTAAAACTGGTTCTATGTAACATGCAAGAACACTTTTTCTAACTTTCAAGGACAGTGGCTTATTGCACAAAGCATTGTTCATGTGATAAGAATGCAGTTTTTGCTGTTCCTATTATGTCCTTTATCTCAGTGATGCATCTTCCATCTGATGTTATATACGTGTCTATATTTCTGAATTTCTATCAGTTTACGGTCATTTGCTTCTTAAAGGACTTGCTCATTAATTTTTCTGCCTAGCCATGATATTATTTGCATTTTGCATAGACTTTAAGAAGAAGTATTGATATAAACTCACAGAAGACAATAGGGCAGATGCAAGAATAAAAAAACTGCGTGACCAGAAAGTAGATCAGGTTAACCATCTGGAGATTTAAGCCTCCCATTTATGTAACCTCCCCCAACATAGCCAGTCGATGAGGGTGCTCCGAACATAGTCTGAGAGTGGGACGCGCTAGAAAGATAAGTTCAGACACAAGTAGTAGACATCATTTCACGTAGAGCACTAAATCCATAGTTATGCCCAAGTTTCTCTTTGAAGCATCCCACGGTTCGTGTTATTAAGAGTCCGTTTATTGCTTCTGTTTTCTAGTCCATGTCTGTCTGTCAATACTGCTGCCTCTGTGAGCGTACACCAGGCCTGTAATTACACTTCTGAAATACTAAAGAGTAGTTTACTGTATAAGCCCAGAGATAACAGCACATGACACACATTCACCCCCTGTGCTTAACTGACCCCGTCAAGAGAGTGGGGCTCCTCACTTCGGATTAAATCTACCCCTTGCACGTGGAAGGTTACCGCTTTATCACCATCAAGACATGTCCTTTGCAGAATGTCGCTCTCACCCCGGTCTGATGGTAGAGACTCTCGATCTGCCGCCAGTTTCCTGCCTCATGCAGTCTCATGTCCAAGATCTCTTGAGAGAGAGAGAGAGAGAGAGAGAGAGAGAGAGAGAGAGAGAGAGAGAGAGAGAGAGAGAGAGAGAGAGAGAGAGAGAGAGAGCATGAACCAGTCGTGACAATGACAACCCAATTCCCACCCCATGCCCTGTAAAACCTAGAAAATTGTAAACGTTAGAAGACACCAACTCAAAAAGCTAGAAGACATCAACTGTACAAGTTAGAAGACACCAACTGTAAAAGTTAGAAGACACTAACTGTAAACGTTAGAAGACACTAACTGTAAAAGTTAAAAGACACTAACCTGCGTACAAGCTAGTAGTCACTAACCTGCGAAAAAGCTAAAATACACTAACTGTAAAAGCTAGAAGACACTGATCTGTGTAAAAGCTAGAAGACAATAATTTGTGTAAAAGTTAGAAGACACTAACTTGTGTAGACGCTAGAAGACACCAACTTGTGTAAACACTAGATTACACTAATTGTAAAAGCTAAAAGACACTAACCTGTTTAAAATCTAGAAAACACTAACTTGTGTAAAAGTTAGAAGACACTAGCCTGCGTAAAAGTTCGAAGACACTAACTTGTGATCAAGCTAAAAGACACTAATTGTAAAAGCCAAAAGACACTAACTGTAAAAGCTATCATATACTAACCTGTGTAAAAGCAAGAAGACACTAACCAGTGTAAAAGCTAAAAGACACTAACTATAAAAGCTAGAAGACACTAACTGTAAAAGCTAGAAGATACTGACTGTAAAAGCTAGAAAGCTCTAACATGTGTAAAAGCTAGAAAACACTAAACTCTAAAACCTCAAGGACACTAACTTGTGTAAAAGATAAAAGACACTAACCTGTGTAAAAGCTAAAAGACACTAACTGTAAAAGCCAAATGACACTAAATGTTAAAGTTAGAAGACACTAACTGTAAAAGCTAGAGCACTGTAACCTGTGTAAACACTAGAAGATACAAACTGTAAAAGCTAACACCAGTAACCTGTGTAAATGCTAAAAGACGCTAAACTGTGTAAAAAGCTAGAAGATACTAACTCTAAAAAGTTCGAATACACTAACCTGTATAAAAGCTAAAAGACACTAACTGTAAAAACTAGAAGACACTAACCTGTGTTAAAGCTAGAAGATACTAACTCTAAAACTCAAAGACACTAAAATGTATATAAGCTAGAAAACACTAACCGTAAAAGCAAAGAAACACTAAACTGTGTAAAAACTACAAGACACTAATCTGTGTAAAAGCTAGAAGACTCTAATTGTTACAACTTTAAGACACAAACCTGTGTAAGAGCTAGTAGACACTAATATGTGTAAAAGCTAGAAGACACTTACTGTAAAAGCTAGAAGATACTAACTGTAAAAGCCAGAAGATAATAACTGTAAAAGCTAGAAGACACTAACTGTAAAAGCTAGAAGACACTAACGTGTGTACAAGCTAGAAGACACTAACCTGTGTAAAAGCTAGAAGACACTAACTGTAAAAGCTCGAAGACACTAAATGTAAAATCTAGAAGACACTAACTATAAAAGCTCGAAGACACTAACTGTAAAAGCTAGAAGACACTAACTGTAAAAGCTAGAATACACTAACTGTAAAAGCTAGAAGACACTAACGTGTGTAAAAGCTAGAAGACACTAACTTGTGGAAAAGCTGGAAGACACTAACCTGTGTAAAAGCTGGAAGACACTAACTGTAAAAGCTAGAAGACACTAACCTGTGTAAAAGCTAGATGACACTAACTGTAAAAGCTAGAAGATACTAACTGTAAAAGCTAGAAGATACTAACTGTAAAATCCAGAAGATAATAACTGTAAAAGCTAGAAGACACTAACTGTAAAAGCTAGAAGACACTAATCTGTGTTAAAGCTAGAAGTTACTAACTCTAAAACTCAAAGACACTAAAATGTATATAAGCTAGAAAACACTAACCGTAAAAGCAAGGAAACACTAAACTGTGTAAAAACTACAAGACACTAACCTGTGTAAAAGCTAGAAGACGCTAATTGTTACAGCTTTAAGACACAAACCTGTGTAAGAGCTAGTAGACACTAATATGTGTAAAAGCTAGAAGGCACTTACTGTAAAAGCTAGAAGATACTAACTGTAAAAGCCAGAAGATAATAACTGTAAAAGCTAGAAGACACTAACTGTAAACACTAGAAGACACTAACGTGTGTAAAAGCTAGAAGACACTAACCTGTGTAAGATCTAGAAGACACTAACTGTAAAAGCTCGAAGACACTAACTGTAAAATCTAGAAGATACTAACTGTAAAAGCTAGAAGATACTAACTGTAAAAGCCAGAAGATAATAACTGTAAAAGCTAAAAGACATTAATTGTAAAAGCTAGAAGACACTAACGTGTGTAAAAGCTAGAAGACAATAACCTGTGTAAAAGCTAGGAGACACTAAATGTAAAAGCTCGAAGACACTAACTGTAAAATCTAGAAGACACTAACTGTAAAAGCTCGAAGACACTAACTGTAAAAGCTAGAAGACACTAACTGTAAAAGCTAGAATACACTAACTGTAAAAGCTAGAAGACACTAACGTTTGTAAAAGCTAGAAGACACTAACCTGTGTAAAAGCTAGAAGACACTAACCTGTGTAAAAGCGAGATGACACTAACTGTAAAAGCTAGAAGATATTTAATGTAAAAGCTAGAAGACACTAATTGTGAAAGCTTTAAGACACAAACCTGTGTAAACGCTAGAAGACACCAACCTGTTTAAAAGCTACAAGACACTAACCTGTATGTCAAATGGGAAATACTTGACGTCGATAGCACACGAGCTCTTGAAGATGACCATTGCCAGCCACATGACTTCTCCGGTAGACGTCAGTATCACATTGGTACTCACCGACTCCGACGTAATGTGTGCACTAGAGAAACGATCCGTATTCAGTAATGGTAGTCTTGACATGTATTGCTGGTGCTATAGTGCCATGTAATTGTTGGATGTTGGTGTTTGTACTCCTACTGTAGGTATAGTGCATGTAATACTAGAGTCTAAATGACATAACACACTTATAAAAACCATGGTGGAGGGTAAGGTTGAAAGCCAGCCAGCAAGAGGTGGACAACGATACAAGTCGGAAGATAATAAAACATCATGAGATGGACGAAGAGCAGTCTGACAGAATGTACAATCAAGGTGAGAGGCCGATAGTGTTGGAGATCTGTTGCAGCCAACTGGTTGTGGTTCTCTTCCTGTAGCTATACTATCATTCAATGGTATTCAATGGTATAGTGCTGGTTGTGGTTTCTTTTATTGTAACTATACTATCATTCAATGGTAGAGTGCTGGTTGTGGTTTCTCTTATTGTAGTTATACTATCATTCAATGGTAGAGTGCTGGTTGTGGTTTCTCTTATTGTAGCTATACTATCATTCAATGGTAGAGTGCTGGTTGTGGTTTCTCTTATTGTAGCTATACTATCATTCAATGGTAGAGTGCTGGTTGTGGTTTCTCTTATTGTAGCTATACTATCATTCAATGGTAGAGTACCGGTTGTGGTTTCTCTTATTGTAGCTATTCTATCATTCAATGGTAGAGTGCTGGTTGTGGTTTCTCTTATTGTAGCTATACTATCATTAAATGGTAAAGTTCTTGTTGCGGTTCTCTTACTTTAGCTATAATATCATGAAATGGTAGGGTGCTAGTTATGGTTATCTTACAGTAGCTATACTATCATTCAATGGTAGAGTTCTCTTACTGTAGCTATAATATCATTCAATGGTAGAGTTCTCTTACTGTAGCTATAATATCATACAATGGTAGAGTTCTCTTACTGTAGCTATACTATCATTCAATGGTAGAGTTCTCTTACTGTAACTATATTATCATTCAATGGTAGAGTTCTCTTACTGTAGCTATACTATCATTCAATGGTAGAGTTCTCTTACTGTAGCTATACTATCATTCAATGGTAGAGTTCTCTTACTGTAGCTATACTATCATTCAATGGTAGAGTACTCTTACTGTAGCTATACTATTATTCAATGGTAGGGTTTCATATTTACGGTTTATCTACTGTAACTGTAATATAATGGTAGAGTACTTGTAGTGATTCTTTCTCCACATACATAAACGTGTGTGTGTGTGTGTGTGTGTGTGTGTGGAGAGATAGATAGAGGAGGAGAATGACGACATTATACTATATTTACAATAGATGGACTATAAATATAGAAATGGTGCATGAGTACTCTCTCTCTCTCTCTTTCTCTCTCTCTCTTTCTCGTGTGTGTGTGTGTGTGTGTGTGTGTGTGTGTGTGTGTGTGTGTGTGTGTGTGTGTGTACACAGACACATGTCTAACGGAAGAGTGCTGGTCGTGGTTCTCCTCCTTTGATGTACCGAGATCTGTCAATGTTTCCAAGATGACTCATCAAAAGCCGTTAATGAAGGACGAATGAAAGTATGGGCATATAGATGCGGCGGCTAACGCAGTTAATGTTGATGTAGAAATATTCTCTGCTAGAGAAGCCCAGGCAGAAGTGTATATGGAAAGCTGAGAAAAGCTGGTCAAGGAATAATATAGATACCAGGGTTATCAGATCCAGATGCCAGCGATGAATGGGGAGTCTTGATCGTACTAGTCTGTTCAAGACCAGGCTCCTGAAGAAGAGGTGGAAGAAGAAGAAGCAGAAGAAGAACGAACGAACGAAAATACTTTATTTTCAAAGGGTTAAGAATTGGGCACGCAGGCCCGTCTAACATTCTGCCCTTCTATCACTCCCTTTCATACATTATTTCATTCACACATCATTCAAGGCTAACTGAGAACAGCAACAATATAAAAGGTATGCATTATAAAGACATGGGCAAAATGCAAACATCAATACCACACGACTCAATAATATTAAATAATGGTATGGCACTTGTTATTAGCTATTTGGAATACACTGGTCTACCAAAAAGGGGGCTGGTTGTTATACTAGGGTTTTATTATTATTATTATTATTATTATTATTATTATTATTATTATTATTATTATTATTATTATTATTATTTCTGTTATTAAGGGAGAAGGTAATCTGCGATTGTATGCATAGAGATTGGTGATGTCTTTGATTTCTTGTGAAAGATTGTTCCACAGCTGATCTGCAGAGTACGTTAAGCTTGTTTTGTATAAGTCAATCCTAGGCTTCGGAATGTGTAATATATCGTTTACTGTGTCTAGCATTATATTTAAACAATGACCAAAGATAATTTGGGGTATTCCGATGTAGGATTTTGTGAATTAGTTTGGCCTTACTGAAAAGCAGGCGTTTGCGGAATGGTAGTAACTGCAGGCGTTTATGCAGGCTAGGATTGTCAGATAAAATGTTTTGCTATAAATGACACTCACGGCCCGTTTCTGAAGTGAATAAAATCGCTTGGTGCTTGAATTGGAACAACCGACTCGGATTGTAGAGCAGTACTCAAAATGTGTCTGTATGTGAGAAGTATAGAATATGTTCCTTGTGTTCTCATCAAGGACATTTGTAATGTAGACGAGATGCTAGACTTTTTTGTTTGTTTAACGAGCGCTTGAACGTGGTAATTAAAGGTTAGGTTTGTATCAATGAATAGGCCTAATGTTTTGTGCTCAATTACACTTTCTACTGGCATGTTATCGATGTGAAGTTGAAGTGATGTGTGTGAGTTTAGAGTTTGAAGTCTTTGTCTGGTTGTTAATAACATTGATTTTGTTTTAGTGATGCTAATTTGCATACGGTTTGAATAGCTCCACCTAACTACATTATTTAATTCTTGTTGTAAAGATGACTTCAATAAAATACAGTTTTCAGCATTTGTGTACACTGTACAGTCGTCTGCAAATAGATCGCAGGACGACGAAAGATGCAAAGGTAGATCGTTAATATATATGGCAAATAATAGAGGGCCAAGAATAGAGCCTTGCTGTACTCCAATATTGAAGGTTATGGTTTGAGACAGAGATTTATTGTGTGATACTACTTGCTTTCTGTTTGACAGAAAAGATGTTATTAGAGTGACTACATTAGGGCCAGTTTTCATTGTCTCTAGTTTTTTAATTAAAATAACATGGTCTATCATATCAAATGCTTTCCAGAAATGGAAGAAGAAAAAGAAGAAGAAGAAAAGAAGAAGAAGAAGAAGAAGAAGAAGAAGAAGAAGAAGAAGAAGAAGAAGAAGAAGAAGAGGAAGAAGAGGAAGAAGAAGAAGAAGAAGAGTCAGGTCACTGAGTACAGTTACTCAGTTCAGATGAAATCAATCTGCTACTAAAAGGATACAGATAATATGAACCAGCTATGTTCATTTAAAGCCAGACTTAATTATACTAATCTATCCACAGCCATTATTCCCTCTACATTTTTATTTGCCTCTTTTATTCCATCTCCCAGTGCATCCGTTTAAAACTACTCCGTATCATTTCCCCCAATATGTGCTCTGGCGTGGTCTTTCGGCTTGCTTCCTGTACACGCTCTCTCTCTCAAGATATTAAGAATAATTGTGTCATGAAATGACAAACAACAGTTGTTTTAAATAAAACTGTCAGACTTTAAAACCACCGTGGTGACATTGAAACATATGACAATGTGTGTTATTTATTACAACTGACAGAATTAATTACGGTAATTAATTATAAGTTGAATTTTTTTCTATAGTATGAACGTGACGAATTACAGCGATATATGCCACACAATTCATTATGCGATATATTGCTTGTGTCCTCATTATTTAAATAAACAGTTGATGAAGTCAGTTACCTATTGTATAACACCACATCAGGTAGCCACACCGAGTCGTAAGGCATGTTGACTGTGGATATATTTCCATATTTCATCGGTTCCCACCTCAGCTTGGGGTCGACCCACATCTAAGATTACAATAAGAGCTTGTTAATTAAATGGAACACCATAAATTTGTAAATATCTGAACTGGGAGTATACACATTATATAAATGTAAATATCTTGAACTGAGGTTTTACAAATCACAAATCTGTAAATATTTTGAACTGGGGGGATACAAATGATAAATCTGTAAATAATTTTAACTGAGAGTAAGAAGATCATACATCTGTAAATATCTTGAAATCTGTAAATATATTGAACTCGGAGTATAAAATAATACATCTTTAAATATCTTGAAATCTGTAAATATATGGAACTTGGAGTAAATATCAGGGACCAAGGATAAACAAATCATACATATTTTAACATCTTGAATTGTGGATAAGCAAATCATAAATATGTAAATATCTTGAACTTGTAGTATATAAATCATAAATCTGTAAATACCTTGAACAGAGTATACAGATAATGTATCGTCTCTAAATATCTTGAATTAAGAGAAGAAATAATGAATCTTCTCTAAAAAAAACCTTTAATTGATGATATGAAAATATTAAATCTGTAAAATCTTGAATAAGAGTGTACACATCATAAATCTGTAAACATATTGAATTGAGCTTATACAAATGATACATCTGTAAATTCATTGATCTGGGATAATCATTTCAGACTCCATACATATTCTAGAGAAAATCGCAATCGCGAGTCCCCCGTTCCAAATGGATATACATCATTCGGAAGTCGCGATTGACACCACTCACCTGGATGTAAACCCCCGGACAAGCCGGTGTTAAAAGTAATGAACGAACAGACCAGACGGCATATAATGCCCCAATACACATGGGAAGAAGCATGGGTAAGGCTGATATATATCAATGTAGTACGGACTTCGTTAGCGGATACTGACGAAACACAACCCTAACCCGATTACATGAACCTGGGGGTGAGGCCTGGTCAGGCACGGCAATTTCGTCTTGGAGGGAAGGTGAGGAGATACATAACCAACTTCTTATGGGAATAGTGAGCAGAAATACTTTGGGGTGGCTGCTGTATCAGAGGACTGAGCATGCATGGGAATACCCATGTCGTTTGTCATAACGTAACATAACATAACATAACATAACGTAACATAACATAACATAACGTATCATAACATAACATAACATATCATAACGTAACATAACGTAACGTAACGTAACGTAACATAACATAGCGTAACATAACATAACATAACATAACATAACGTAACATAACATAACACAACATAACATAACATAACGTATCATAACATAACATAACATATCATAACGTAACATAACGTAACGTAACATAACATAACATAACGTAACATAACAACATAACATAGTGTAACATAACATAACATAACATAACACAAGATAACATAACATAACATAACATAACATAACATAACATAACATAACATGGACGGACAGGGGGAAAATGAGACAGTCCTTCAATTGACAAATGAAAACCGTAAAGTTATTTAATAAATTAGAGGTAGACTGAAGTTTTTGTTTTTGACACATTATGAGGAAGAATAAACTCGAAAAGTTAGTTACAACATGCAAAATTGACGAGAAAAGAAGCAAAGGGGAGACAAAGACACATTGAAGTCTTGGTGACATGGCATAGTCGGGATGAGGTCACAGACCTGTCTCAAGACTCATGATCGTTTAAGAGGGCGAACTATGACTGCCAATTCTTTATCGGCACGGCGCATGGTGATGATGACAATAATTCACATTTTAATTTGTTCTACTTTAATCTCCATTTTCGGTGCATGAAAAAGAAGGAAAAGACCATTCTACGCGCCTACGACCTACTTTGAGCTATGGTACTAACTCTATACTTATGGTGTTTGTCCATCAAGAATGATCCTATAGTATTTATTTGTCCTATAGTATTTATTTTTGTAGTTTATTATTTCATTTTATATGTTTATTGATTGTTTCTGATTTTGGATAAGTTACACCTCATTTTCACCTGTGTTATGATGGAATGGAGTCCTTTGTAAGACATAGTGTCTGTGTTTAGTATGTCCCTTCTTTTCGCAGGAGCTAAATATACTTAATTGTTTGCAATCCATATTGTTATATCCTGCTGCAGCCGCTACTGTTTCTCTTGTTCGATATCAAGAATGATGATGACCATTTATTTCATCTAGTGGGGTTGAAAGTTTGGAGCCGTGAGTTCTAAGATGGCTGGAATGACTTGCGCAATAAGTTGGATTAAAATGAGGAAAAGTTTGCGCAATTCGTCGACCATACTCTCTCTTCTGAGTCCAGTGGCAAGACAAGTCAAGACGACTGAAGACGAATACAGGTGCAGTGGATGACCAGGGCGCTCTAAGTGCCTTGTCGTGTTCATAACGTTCCACAACGCTTTGCAGGTAAACGCCGTCTTGCCCGTTAAATAATCAATGATTTCTTCCGCGCAGTCTGCCGAATCCTGTCTTCATGCTGGATAGGCATACCCGAGCTTACCGATTAGTTTGACGCCGAATCAGTTATCCTCGCATGGTATTGCCGGCTTTTCACAACCGTTGTCCATGGTGTGACCGCTGTCGCATGCTGACAGCTAGTAGGAGCCACAGATGTGAGCTGGATGTCAGGTTTGGACTAGTGGGGAATGGGTCATGAAAAGGGTGTGACAGTCATCCTTACCAAAGGTACTATCAATGCCTGCCATCCCAGACACCCCCCCCCCCTTCCGAATTTTTATATACCAACATACATATGCAAAGTTTCTGTACACTTCTTGATGAAAGACTTACTTCGATAATAGTTGAAAATAAATATGTACTTACCTGATTGATCCAACAGTTGGTTGTGATAATCTGGTTCTTCTCATCCTGTAAGATTAGACAAAGCAAATCTCACTGCCTGCATGATCCAAGTGTTCGACTGAGGTGTACTTGTACAGAAGTAGTTAGTTGCATTACATGGCGTCGCAGTCAACCCCAACATTCTCGGCTGCTTGTGATTTGCTAGGCAATATTCGCGTAATTTATCATTGCTTTCTGAACGACTGGCGTTTATACCACGGAAATCAACGCAAGGCGGTCAGCTGCCAAAATATCTGCAGCTGATTTCTATCCCCCGATTCTGTGTCGAACAATTGTGAAAGGCATTTACTGCTGCCAAGCCACAGCGCCGGCCTGTGGACGTAATTACTATAAAATCCTGTACACACAGAGATTTCAAAGTATGAACGTAGGATTTACAAAGGCCAATATAGCAAAAAAAAAACAAGGCCAATATAGCAAAAAACATATATACATAATCAAAAGAATGTTTTCCCGTAGTGAATTTGAATAACAAACAATAGATTGCACGATTTATGGCCTGGCATATTTCGCTGCATCTCGTCAGGTACATTACCGTACATACATACTGCAGAAATCACACAACCTAAAATAAAGTAATTAGATAAATCCCTCAAGCTGAAATATACATATATTCGCACAGTAATTTCATTTGTCTACCACGGTAATTTTAAACTGACTATCATGTCTTTCTGTTTGCCCAAACTATTAAGAGCGTTCATTTGAAATTCGTTCGTGCTGCACCGAGCGTAATTGTGTACGTAGAACATGATCATGTCATAGTCATGTGATAAGTACTGACCAATGAATAAAAGAGCACGTGCTTATCGTCCCATGATGCATAGGTTCTGTTTTGATCGTTGAGAAAATGGCCGGGATGATCCCAAATCCGTCCAAAGAAACTAAACGAGCGGTGATTCGGTTTCTTTCATTTGAAGGATGTCGACCAGAGGACATTCATCGAAGAATTCAGGCAGCGAACGGTAACAAACGTGTGTCTAAGACAACAGTGACAGACTGAGCACGAATGTTTCGGAAAGGACGTTAGTTTACGACAGATCTTCGACGGCCGGGTCAAGCGCATATTGTTGCAACAGAAAAAAAACCATCGCCAAAATTGATGCAGCTGTACAGATGAACCGTTGTGAAAGCATACATTCGCTAGCAAAAGAATTTGATGTGTCAATTGGGACATTTCAAAATGTCGTTTGTAAGAAACTGCAATATCGAGAGGTGTGTTCACAGTGGGTACCACGGATGTTGACCGACCACCAAAAAGAGGAACGCATGGGATGGTGTATGAACCACTTGATGCGTTACAGAGTGGAGGATAATGCATTTCTCTTCTGCATAGTGGCAGGCGATGAATCAAGGTGTCACCACTTTGAGCCGAGCAGCACAAGAGAGAGCATGCAATGGAAGCATGCTGGATCACCAAACGCCCAAAAATTGTTACAAGTTTCCGCTGGTAAGGTCATGATGAGCGCATTGTTTCACCATGAAGGGCTATTGATGGCCGACTTTAAAGAACCTGGTGTCAACATCAACTCTACCCACTACTTGCAAACACTGGACACGCTGCAAAAAGCCATCAAGAGTAAACGACCCGGCATGCTTTCTCGCGGTGTGATTTTGTTGCACGATAATGCTCGTCCGCATGTTGCAAAGATTGTGCAGGAAACATTAGCAAGGATGAAGTGGGAAATTCTGCAACATACAGCCTATAGTCCTGATTTGTCACCATGTGATTTTCATTTGTTCGGACCTCGAAAATATCAAGGGACAACGATTTCACACAGATGCAGACGTAATGAACGCGGAAAACACTTGGTTCAGTGAGCAACCCCAATCCTTTTTTTGCGGACCGCATTCGCCACCTACCTAAGCAACGGGATGCTTGCTTGAATGCCTACGGTGACTTCTTCTGACCAACCCATGGTGCATAATTCATTCAGATTGAATGCTTTGTTTAATTCTACCACGCCTGTTAATGTTGCTTTCATGCTTTTGTTATAAAGCCATTGGAACTGGTTTCAAATGAACGACCTATATATATATATATATATATATATATAAAACTAAATTTACACATAGAATTAAAAAAGTCGCTTAAAAGTCGACAGGGTCGATTTCATTCCACCGGATTTTTATCCCATTTGGCTCGGTTTCTTTCCGCAGCGCTGAAAGCGTCGCACACAGCACGAACTCCGTAGCTCTAGCGACAACCCACAGGAGTCTCCGAAAATTTTCACTCGTAAACCGAAGAGCGCGGTCCCGTATCGAACCAACAACCTTCGGAGCCCGAGTCAAACGGCTTTACCACTTCGCCACAGAGACGAATATCATTCGCTATCTTCATGTACTCGCTATTTATGTTTAATAAAATTGTCCGGAAGCAGTTTCTTGCTATGGGTCTCTGGCGTGATAGCGACATCCCATTTTATAGGCCAGAGAACAAGGATGAATAGGTGGCCGATCTTTTCCTCAATTTGGCAAGCGACGAGCTCAAGCGTCGAACCCGAGTCTGACCGTGCTCATGGCATTACTTGCGCAGATGGCAATCAACTTTGCTAGTGCGCCCTCACGTATTATTTACGTCTGTCTCTAATTCTCTCCTACGTGTGGTTTTCGGTGGCCTTCTATTTATTTTACCGAGTGGGTTCCTGCGCAATAACTTTCTAGTTATTATAAAAAGGTTTTCGCAAAGTGGGTTCCCTCCAGCGCCAGCATCATTTCCTTCCCTTTTGATTCGCTGGAATCTCTCTCTGTCCCCTCTCTCTCCTCTCTTTCTCCTCTCTCTCCTCTCTCTCGCCTCTCTCCTATTTCTCTCCTCTCTTCTCTTCGTCTCTCTCTCCTCTCTCCCTGCTCTATCCTCTCCCCACTCTCCCTCTCTCTCCTCTCTCTCTCGTCTCTCTCCTCTTTCCCCCTCTCACTCCCTCACTCTCCTCTGTCACATCTCTCTCTCCTCTTTCCCCTCTCTCTTCCCCCTCTCTCCTCTCTCTTATCTTATCTTTCTCCTCTCTCTCCCTCTCTCTCCTCTCCCTCTCTCTGATCTCTCATCCCTTTCTCTCCAATCTCTCCTCTCCCCCCTCTCTCTTCTCTCTCTCCCCCTCTCCTCTCTCTCCCTTCCCTCCCCCTCTTTCTCCTCTCTATTTTCTCTCTCCTGTCTTTTCTATCTCTCTTCTATCTCTCGCTCTCTCTCACCCTCCATCTTTTTCCTCTCTCTCACCTGTCTCTCTCTCCTACCTCTCCTGTCTCTCTCCCTTCTCGCTCAAGCTCTCTCTCCCACTCTCTCTCCACTCGCTCTCGCCTCTCTCTGTGCTATCTTCCCTCTTTCTCTCTCGCTCGCACTCTCTCACCTCCTCTCTCTCTCGTTCTCATTAGATCTTCCATCTCTTTCTCCCCCTCTCGCCACACACACACACACACACACACACACACACACACACACACACACACGCACACAGAACCCTTCACCGTAAGATCCGTAGTACGACAAGGTTGTGTCCTGTCCCCTCTCTTGTTCATAACATATATAGACACCATAGATAAAGAAACCATCCAAACAGAGACCGCAAGAACACCGCATGATGAGAACACAGAAGAAGAACCGTCTGCAAATTACATGATGTACAGACCAGAGGAAGCAGAAGAAGAGGCCGACCACGTAAACGATGGACGCAGAGAATAACAGAGTCCATGGGAATATCGATACATGAAGCCCATAAGCGGGCACTCTCCGGCTGTTTATACTTCACCTCGACACCCCAAGGTACCAGACTCACATGATGAGATGAGATTATATATATATATATATATATATATATATATATATATATATATATATATATATATATATATATATATATATAACTAAATCTGGTTATAATTCGATGCATCTCCTCCTCTGCCTCTTTCTGTTTTGCATCCAGATACAAATATCCCTGGCGTGTGGCGTTTTTCATCCGCTAGTTTGATCCCAAGAATGTGTGAACTGAATTGACAGCTTACGGTTTGTCATGCTATCCCCAGGTGCAAAAATAAAGGCACGCTTGCAATTCGTTTTCTTGTTCTTTTCTAAACTATTCGTGTTTGTATTTTTAATTTAATTTTCACGAATAGAGAGTGCTAGTAGCCACACGATCATGACCTCCAATTCCTGTCAGACAGACTACTTCTTTAAAATTTATAAGCTTTAATAGTGGTAAGTGCATTTGTTTATATCCTTCTCTGTATTATTCGTTGTTCTTCACTCTCCTTCTCTTCTTTTCTCACATGACCAACACCAGCATGAGACTTTTGTCTCTCTTTCATTGCATTTCCATTTCTCTCTGTTTTATGACTGTCATGACATTTTACATCCCAACCCACAATCAAACCTTTTCATTTCTCTCTCTTTGTTCTACCCCTTACACCAGGGGTGGGCAAACTACGGCCCGCGGGCCGCATGCGGCCCGCCAAGTGATTTTATGCGGCCCGCGAGGGCATTTAGAAATAAAAATGTTTAATTCGTTTTTAAGTTATTTTATTGAATTTTACAGAATTTCATGTACCGTTATGATGAGTGTCAATAACAAACGTAAGATTGAAGACGAATGCCGTGTTGTTAATGATGAATGGACAACTAAGTAATGTTTTATAAAAGTTGGTAGCAAATCAGTTTGCTTGTTGTGTCGTGAGTCAGTGGCTGTCTTCAAGGAGTACAATTTAAAAAGACATTATCAAACAAAAAATTCCGATTTCGGATACAATTTAACGACCGAAGAGAAAGAAAGGAAATGCCTTGAGTTGGTGAAAAATTTGGAGAAACAGCAAAATGTTTTCACTAAACAGTCTTCAATTCAAGATTCTGCAAGTGAAGCTAGTCTTGTGCTGTCACACAGAATTGTAAAACATAACAAGCCATTTTCTGATGGTGAGTTCATCAAGGAATGTTTGCTAGATGCAGCAAACATTATCTGTCTAGAACCCCCCCAAAAAAAAAAACAGATTTGACAACATTACTTTATCAAGGAGAACTGTGGTCAGACGTGTTGACAAGATCAGTGACAATTTGATGCATAAACTTCAAGATGCAAGTAAACAATTTGTGTGGTACTCTCTTGCATTGGATGAGAGTACCGATGTACATGGTACTGCCCAATTATTGATATTTATACGTGGAATAAACACTTCTTTCAAACTCACTGAAGAGTTACTGAGTGTTGAGTCACTCAAAGACACAACCACAGGCCATGATATATTCAATGCTGTTACTAACTGTATTGAAAGAACTGGGTTGGTTTGGAATAAGATGGCAAGTGTTACAACTGACGGAGCTCGTGCTTTGACTGGAAAAAATATAGGTCTGGTAAAGTTGATAAGTGATAAGATTAAAGTAGAATATCCAGACCACACATTATTACCACTTCACTGTGTGATTCATCAAGAAAGTCTGTGTAAAACTGTTTTAAATATCAAGCATGTTATTGACCCAGTTGTCAGTGTCATCAACCTCATCAGATCAAGAGGACTTAATCACAGACAGTTCAAGTCATTACTTGACGATTTGGAAACTGAACATTCCGATGTCCTGAACTACACCAATGTTCGATGGCTGAGTCTCGTCAAGGTGTTGAGGCGAGTGTGGGAACTCAGAGAAGAAATAGTGATGTTCCTAGGGATGAAGGGCATTGTATGTGACATTGTCAATAAAGAGTGGCAGTTAGACTTTATGTTTGTCATTGAAATTATGGAAAAGTTAAATGAACTGAATGTCAAACTTCAGGGCAAAGGCGTGTTTGCACATGAATTGTATGTACATGTAAAATCATTTCAGGCAAAACTCTCACTGTTCTCCAGACAAGCAAGTGAAAAATAATTGTGTCACTTCCCTTTGCTGAAACAAGAAACCATTTCTGGTGAAATGACTCAAAAATACAAAGCCCAATTAGATGTATTGATTGAAGAATTTGGATGGAGATTCCAAGATTTCAAGAAAATAGAGCCATAGTTCAATATTCTCAGTTCACCTTTTAGTGCAGAAGCTGATACAGCCACAGAGGACATACAGTTGGAGCTGCTTGACTTACAAGCAGATCATTATCTGAAAGAGAAATTCAAGACAGATGGTTTGCTGGATTTCTATGGATCTTTATCACAAGAATCATTTCCCAACTTGAAAAACTTTGCAGCTAAATTTTTATCATTATTTGAATCATCATACATTTGCGAACAAGCATTCTCTTGCTTGAAGATCAACAAATCTAAGAATATGTCTTTATTGTCGGACTGCAACTTGCATGCTGTCATGCGAATTTCAACAAGTAAACTTGCTCCAGATTTCAAGAATATTGACAAAAATTGCAAACAATAATTGGTTATTTATACTGCTTAATAACCTATAAATAATTAATAATTACTTATTGTGATAGGTTGCTGTAAAACAAAATGGATATATATATATATATATATATATATATATATATATATATATATATATCTATTATATATATATATATATATATATATATATATATATATATGCGGCCCGCCAATTGCTTTACATATGTCAATGCGGCCCTCCGCACGAAAAGTTTGCCCACCCCTGCCTTACACGAATTTATTTCCTTGTTACATTTTCAAAAGTGTATGTTACTTCACCCTTCTATTTTCATACTTCTATTTTCCTCTGCTCTATCCGGGTTCTCTATCTCTGCCTCTCTATCTTTCGCTCTTTCTCTCTCATTCTCTCTCAATCTTTCTCTCACTGTTTTCTTTCTGTCTCATCCCCCACAACACCCACCTCATCATCATCATCATCATCATCATCATCATCATCATCATCATCATCATCATCATCATCATCATCATCATCATCATCATCATCATCATCGCTTTCTTCTTCTTCGTCATCATATTCCCTATCATAATTGCCGTTATCTTCCTGTTCTCTTAGTTCTTCTAGTGTTATCTTCCAACTACTCCTTCTGTTACTGTAAAAAAACAACAACTGTCACTTACTGCCTATAGAACATTGCGGTGTAGGACAGGGGGGGGGGGGGCGGTCTTGAGCCCGAGAAATTAAGGCCGCCTGGCTAGTGCAGTCGCCGCGAACTGTGCAGGTTAGAGTTTTATTTTTACCCCGGACAGAAAAAACTCCACACCTTACCGAGGATTCGAACGCGGGTCTCCCGAATGAGAGCCCGGCATTCTAGCCCCTCAGCCAGCCGCTCCCCATATCGTTCTGTTACTAAACTCTTGAATGTCTTCTGTCTTTT
>JACEFZ010015593.1:0-96767 GCA_014155875.1 Cepaea nemoralis
TGCTACGGACACATTCTGCGAACGAAAGATTAAACTTTATTTTCAAAGGATCACAAATTGGGCACGTAGGCTCATCTTACCTTCGGCCCTTCCAATCACTCATCTTTCGTCATCCACTGTGCATGTTACATTCACACAGAAAAAAACATTGTTAAATGAAGGTTGTAAACATAAACAATGCATATTACCATGTTATAGACAGGCAGGAAGCAGACACACGTACACACGTACGTACATAAACACATACAATCCTGCATACATACTTACATCATTCACAGAAACTCTCACAGTTATGCACCTACTCAATAACATACAAATACACACTCCCTACCACACACATATACTCACTCACAATCACAAACTCACTAACAAAAATTTACTTATACAAACATACATGCTCTCTCTCTCTCTCTCTCTCTCTCTCTCTCTCTCTCTCTCTCTCTCTCTCTCTCTCTCTCTCTCTCTCTCACTCTCTCGCTCTCTTTCTCTCTTTCTCTCTCTCGCTCTCTCTCTCTCTCTCTTTCTCTCTTTCTCTCACTTCCATATATCTTCATTCATATATACAGCAAGACACACACATACTCTCCTTCCCATATACACACAATCGACACACAGCACACAAGCAAATACACAAATACTCACACAGTCGTACATCCATCCACACAGTAACACAACCCCACACACATTTCCTTACATACAAACACACATACCCACTCACAATCACTAACACTAAATCAGTCAAATCAGTCACTCATTCAAACACTCCCTCATATTCTCTCTCTCTCTCTCTCCCTCTCTCTCTCTCTCTCTCTCTCAGTACTCTCTCTCTCTCTCACAGTCTCTCTCTCTCACAGTCTCTCTCTCTCTCTCTCTCTCTCTCTCTCTCTCTCTCTCTCTCTCTCTCTCTCTCTCTCTCTCTCTCTCTCTCTCTCTCTCTCTCTCTCTCTTATGCCCATATATATTCAAGCATACATAATATCACCACAAGCACAACTCTGTTTCAAACTCTCAGACACTTTTCTAGAATGTACGACTCAAATGTCAAAATGTTATGTAGCGACGTCTTAAAGTGTTGTGTCAACATGGTGTCCATTACCGGGCGGCACTCCCGTAAGGCGAGACATGGACTTGTTCCATCGTTTTAAAACTATCTGTTTACATCTGATAAGTGATAAACTATAAGTATTTTATCAACTGAAAGTGTAAGTTGTCTAAGTTTGATTGCAGTAAACAGGAACCTTGAAATTCATTCTGTATTTGAGTATTTGTGTTGAATTTCTGTCTCCTTTTGCTTCTTTAGTGCCAGTCTCCTGGGCACTTCCTCAATAGGAGAGGGCGCCATATTCTTGTGTCGTCTGCTTTGAACTCAAGGGTAGTCCATACACGTGTTGCCACTTCTAGTGCTCTAGACTGTTTTTTGCGAGTGGATTAGCTTGCCATATTACCCGTGAATCTCGCAATGAAGCAATCCCTCTCTGGCTTAAGAGGTATCTGTAATTTACGTTCTCATCTCAACGACAACAAGTCAACACATGAATCCAGCCGACCAGTGTGGGTGTTGAACCCGACAGAAGTTTAAGAGCGAGCACTGTTATCCATTCGGCCTTGCTATCCTCCAGGTGACCACTTCATTGAGAGCTTAATTGACTGAGGCGGACGCTGTGTCCTTGTCAGAGGTAGTTATTGGACAGCTGTGACACCGCGTGGGCACTTGACTTCTAAAGCATGCCTATATATGATGTCAACATTGTCAAACCTATTGATATTTAGCCGGCTTCCTGGCCTAGAGGTTAGCGACTTTTCTCCATAATCTCGTATACTCTCGTAAGTAACGTGACGAAGTGAGAATCAGCAGTGGTTCGAATCGCGTCGGCAACTTACGGAGTATGTGAGCCGGTCGCTCAGAAAGCAATGGCAAACTACTGAGCGTAATCTTGCCAAGAAATCAACAATCAGCTGAAAGATGCTGATGTTGACAGCGATGTCCTGTAAAGGATATGCAAACATATTTTTTATTGATATTTAAGAAACTTCATTGAGTGACCCAAAAAAAAAAAAAAAAAAAATCGGTGGTCTTTTCTTTCATATGAAGATACGAGAAGGAAATATATCGTTATCGAAATCTAAGAAGGGCGTTGCAATTCTGTCAAGAATCGATGTCTTTATTCCAGAATGTTTTTGTCAACAGCCAGATATGAGAGGGTGGCTTGATTTACAACAGGCTACGAGTTCTATCACATTTACACCCCCCCCCCCCCTTTTTTTTTTACCTCTTCACCTCTAGGTGATAATGGACAATGAGCAGACAAGCTGAAAAAAAAAAAAAACATCTAATGGACTGTGGGAATGTGGTTTTTAACGACATATAAATAATACAATTGACAGGCAGAAAAACAAGTGCATAAATCCAACAAGAAACAAATGAAAACCGTAAATTGATTAGAGAAATTAGACTTAGACAGTCGCAATTTTTGGACACGTTATGAAAAGAGATAAATTTGAGAACTTGGTGACAACTGGCAAGATCGAGGGGAAGAGAACAAGGGGAGGGCAGAGAAGAAGCAAATACCTGGATGGCTTGGCCACTTTGTATGGTCGAGACAGAAACACAGAGCTGATCCACGACTCTGGTGATCGAGTGAGATGGCGAAACATGACCGCTTTCGCTTATCGGCATGGTACATGATGATGACGAAAGGTGATAACAAAACATCCCTGACATACTCCACACATATAGATATATGTCTCAATATATAAAACCTTTTTAATGTTGAATGTGTTTATTAAGCAGTTATTCCTGTAGCAATTCTTTCATTTGGGCAATTATTCATAGACAATAGTCAAGCCGTTCTCGGTGGAATAATTAATACTACAAATAATAATAAAAGAAAAGAAATTTCACGATTACTAAAACTATTTTCCGAATCTAAAATGCCACATCACAATTGTCTTTCCCTTTTCTCTCTATTAAATTATATTTATTAAATTATATCTATGACAATTGAGGTGTTATCAACTTAATTGACTAATGAAATATTGCAGCATTTTCTTGTGACCAGTTCAGTCGACACTGAGTTTATCTTTCCATTCATTATTTATTGACGTATAGTTAAGTGAGACCGCGTTTTTGGTTTTTATGAAATGCTATGGGTGCCGGTCGTTCAGAGAGCAATGGCAAACTCATTCATTCACAACATTGTCCCGTGATAACAACCGTGCAGAGCATTGCCCCGTGATAACACTTCCTTTATGTTTCAGTTCCCATCGTTGTTTTAATAATTCTAACGCGTCTGATGTAATCCATGGCTTGTATTGCTTTTTCTTGGTCGGAATTAAAACTTTGGCAAGATATCTCTAGCTTGTACTGCCAGTTCATCAGTTGTCATATCCTCCTGTAGCGACATCGACACCCCAAAACGATTTCTCACTTCTACTTTGTATGCATTTCTTATTTTTGTGACATCAAAACGAAGTGGCCTCGATCCTCGGGTAATCTCTTTGAGTTTTACTTTCACATCTGCTTCTAATAACTGAAGTCCTGTAGCACAGTCTGCACTTCGTGGGATTTTTACCAATATTATGCTTGATCTCCATCTTCTTTGTATTAAAATATAATCTGTCTGATTTTTGATAGTACTGTCCGGGGACTTCCACGTGAAGAGCCTTCTTGGGTGTTGTTTAAAAAGTGTGTTGGCTATCGTTAACTCATTGTCGGTGCAAAATTAAATTAATTTGTCACGTGCATCATTTCTGTTTTCTACTGAACGTAAACTTGCCCAGGAATCACGAACAGCCAAAACATGATGGGCGTGACTGCTAAGTCCTGTAAAGGACATACAACTAATTTTTTAAATTGATAATTCAGTGATATCATCTTTGATGTTAATAGAACATTAGTGGCAGTAAATCAATACCATTATTACTGGAATAGCTAGGGCCGTGTCGTGCTATGATACAGAGAGGCGGCCGCCTAAGGGGGCGGCATAAGCAGGGAAATCAAAATACAATTTGAAACATTCAGTAATTAAAAATCTTTAAGGGGCGGCATTTCGAAAAGAAAAAATAAACATTTAAGGGGCGGCATTTCGAAAACTTGCATCATACTGAGGAAATCTACCGCACGGCCCTGGGAATAGCTTGTAGAGGATTATTGATTACTTCCACATTTCTTTAATCATAGCGGGACACATGTTTTTTTTCCTTTTTCTCACTAATTCTAATTATGGCACCGTTCCATTCTTAAGTTTCCATGATGTGATATGGCACAATTCCAATCTTCATGGTCCGTGCTGTGGTATGGCACAATTCCAGTCTTCAGTGTCTGTGCTATGGTATGTTGCCCCTTTTGAGTTCAAGCTGTGATAGTCTACCCAGTAGCCACCCCCCAGTAACACATATCACAAGTAAACCACCACATTTTGCTGCAAACCTTCACACGGAATTCTCAACAGACTCTTTCTATCCTGGAGTCAGCTGGCAGCAGCTTGGTGGAATTAAACACACGATGGATGACGATCCTCGCTGAACCGTCAGTGCTCCCAAGAAGTGAAGGAGATTTCACTTTCTTTCATTTGGTACCTAAGGTCAAGGAAGAGGTGGTCTTGGGCCTGTGGGGTCAGGTGGAGAAGGCGGGGGAACAGATTGAGAACCCGTATGTGGAGAGGACGAGATTGCGGGTGATTGGTGGGGGTTCTGGAAGAATCTCAAAAGTGAGAGGGAAGACCAGAAGAACTTTCAATCAGACAGCGGTGGGAACAATTAGTAGTATGACTCTTCGTTGGCCGTTGAACGAGGGGACTGAGAGCTTATGGGAATGTCCTGAGTGCAGTGATGTCGGTTCTTAGCTAAACTCAACAACTCAACTCAACTCTTTCAATCGGTGATTCTTTAATAACGGTGCTTTCTAATCCTGAATCAACCCTGCTGTATTAATCGATGTGTTCTGACCTGCTCAAAAATAATCAGTCAGATTAGTTGCGTGGACACAAAATGTCCTACTCCACTCCTGCAGGAGAAATTTCTAACGGCAGTGAAAATGTGGCTTCTAATTAAAATGCAAAGAATGCCATGAACAGGGAGAAAAGTAAGAAAAGAAGCTACAAGTTACAAGAATCTAATAACAGCTCTAAACTGATTTGAAAAATTAGGCGTAGGCTGTCAAGATCTTTTGAGGCGCGTTTTGAGAAGAAATAAATTGTGTGACAACTGGCAAGACTGACGGGAACAGAATAAGGGGAAGACAGAGAAGTCAATGTCTGGGTGGCTTGGCCACGTGGCATAATTAGACAGAAACACGGAGCTGATCCACGACTCGTCTGATCGTGTGAGATGGCGGAACATGACCGAAACATGACAGCCCATGCTTGTCGGCATAGCACAAGATGATGATGATGATGTCTCCTAAATGTGGAAGCCGATGTGGCGCAGTACCGGCCCAGTGGGCTTGTGTTCCAATCTCCCTAATGCCGACATATTTAAAACCTGTGTCCGAACTGTCATGTGGACCCAGCCTCAAACTGATACCTATAAATGTTACTAGGAAGTAGAGGCGACCGGCCTGATATTGAAGACATCATCCAGTGGGTGACGAGTGGACTATACAATAATACGACTAGCCCCATACCCGTCTACATGTGGGAAATAGGGCCTCTCATTTACTGTAAGTTGTCATAACGAAAGGGGCCTTTTATACGGCTTCAGGCTTACTGGGAGTCTCCTTGGCAAAGTGGTCAAGCCGTCTGACTCGGGCTCTGAAGGTTGTGGGTTCGATACCGGGCCGCGTCCTTCGGTTCACGAGTGCAGATTTTTGTGAGACTCCTGGTGATAGTCGCTGGAGCTACGGAGTTCGTATTTTGTGCGACGCTTTCCGCGCTGCGTGAAGAGCGTGAGCCATTTGGGATAAAATCCGGCGCAATGAAGCCGACCTTGTCGACTTTTAAGCGATTTTCTTTTTCAGGCTTACTGGGCAGATAGTGGTAGGCCCATATTTGTCTAGACCAACCGGTACTCGGTGGCTGATTACGCCATAATCAGGTCGGCCGCCTTTACGTGCCAGAACATTTCTGACCTAGTCTATGCTGGGATGACCAGCAAGTTTAGGTTAGTTTATAACAACCTCTACGATGGAGATTCGAACCTCTGACTACCGGCTCGACAGCAAGAGTGCCAAGAACTGTGTCACCACGGCTCCCATAATTTACCTTACAAGACGGTGCATGTCCTTTGCAGGATGTTGCGCTCAAGACCAACTCTACGTTGTTTTTCTAAGTAACTTTACATTCAGTAGATTGCCATTGCTTTCTGAATGAGACGTCAATATTAAAATATATCCTTACCTGCTCCTAGACTTGCTGGAGTGACAGACAAGCATCACCGTTAGAGTTCATAATTCGACGATAAGTATTGTATGGGTTTCACTTTTCGCCTGCCATAAAACTACACGAAACAAGGAAACAAAATGTTAATTCTCCTTGGCGCAAGTGAACGAAACGAAAGAACGAACTTTATTTTCACATGGTCACAAATTGGCCACGCAAGCTAGTCTTACATTCGGCCCTCCCAATCACGTATCTTTAATACATCAATTATCTATTGTTTATGTTACATTCGAACAGAACAAATATTGTGAAATTAATGCTATAAACACAAACATTCCATATATATATATATATATATATATATATATATATATATATATATATATATATATATATATATATATATATATATATATATATATATATATATATCCATGTTATGACACTTACATACATACACACACACACTAACACACACTCATACATGTATAAACTCATATGTATAAACTCATATATATATATATATATGTATATATATATATATATATATATGTATATATATATATATATATGTATATATATATATATATATATATATATATATATATATATATATATATATATGTATATATATATATATATATATATATATATATATATATATATATATATATATATATATATATATATATATATATATATATATATTGGCACCTTTCGGTCTTGACAGACGATAGTTTGGTACATTGTTCTTCAAAAAGGCTTAATAACTACGACCCATGGCGGTGGCGAGTGTGGCTGGTAAGGCCAATTCTTGCTGCAAATGTTTGCCCACAGTAGATGCATGTGAAAACATGGTCATTTCCACCATTGTGCACCATCTTACGTCTCTCACGCTCTGTGTGTGCTTTATCTGCAATCATTTTCTCCTTTGTCTTTATTCCATTTCTGATAGTTGTCCTCCATGCAACACGTTCAGCGGCGAATTGCTCCCAATGTGCATTATCTATGCCTGTATCAATCATGTCCCGCTTACACACATCTTTGTATCGTAGTAGAGGCCGACCCTGAGATCTCCTACCCGTTTGTAATTCACCAAAAAAGATGTCCTTTGGTATTCTACATCATCCATCCTCCTAACATGTCCTATCCATCTAAGTCTACGAAGACTGAGCATGGAATACACCGTCACACAACCTGATCTTTCCAATACTTCAGTATTTGTGATTTTGTCTTGCCACTTAATACCAAGTTATCAACCAAGATAAGACAGAATATATGGTAATTTCAAGAGACGGAATGGCTAAAAACTCTGGCCACATACAAATAGATAATATGACCATTAAATGAACGGAAACATACAAATACCTGGGTACAATCTTCAACTGCTCCAACATCATAAGGGAAGAAATACAAACTAGAATCAACTCTGGAAATAAGATATACTATGCACTACAACATCTACTAAAATCAAAGGCGATATCTCGTAACACCAAAATCACAATATACAAAACACTGATCAGACCAGTTGTGCTGTATGGCTCTGAAACCTGGAGTACAACGAAAGGAGACAAAGCCTTATTACAAACCTTTGAGAACAAAATTTTAAGACGCATCTTTGGACCTATTAGGGATACACAAAGTGGAGAGTGGAAAAGAAGAAGTAACAAAGACATTTATGATCTGTTTAAGTCCCCGCTAATCACTGGTATCATGAAGGCTAATAGACTACAATGGCTGGGGAATATAGAAAGAATGGAAGATAACAGGGAAACAAAACTCGCTTACACTCAGGAAATAAATGACCGTAGACCCCGAGGTAGACCAAGAAGACGGTGGAGAGATAATACATGTACAGACCTACAAGCACTTGGAATCAACGACTGGCAAGAGAAGGTCCACCAGAGAGACGAATGGAGACGGATTGTATTTGCAGCAAAGAACCTCAATGGCTCGGAAAGATGAAGAAGAAGAAGAAGAACTTAATACCAAGTATTCTTCGCAGACACCGCATATGAAAGTTGTTTAAACTTTTCTCTTGGCGTGAGTAAGTTGTCCAGGTTTCACTGCCATAAAGAAGAGTACCAAGGACACAGGCTTGGTAGACGAGGACTTTTGTTTTGGCAGTAATCTTCCTGTTCTTCCAGACTCTTTTTGCTAACATGTTCATTGTTGTTGCTGCCTTGCCAATCCTGGTGTTGATTTCCTGATCGAGGGATAATTTGCTATTTACCTCTGATCCTAGATATGTAAAATGGTCTACTATCTGCAGTTCGGCGTCGTCAATAAAGATTGATGGTACACCATGTGCACCTTGTGACATAATCTGTGTCTTCTTTTTGTTAATTGTTAAACCAAATTCAGAACAAGCATTGGAGAATGCAGATAGTAGATGTTGTAATTCTTCCTCAGAGTGGGTCGTAATCGCAGCATCATCAGCAAAAAGCAACTCTCTGATTAGTACCCTCCTAATTTTGGTCTTGGCTTCCAATCTCTGAGCATTATAGAGGCCACCATCTGAGCGTGAGTGAATGTATATACCGTCATCCTGATCACGAAAGGCATATTTCAGTAGAAGTGAAAAGTATATCCCAAAGAGGGTGGGGGATAGTACACAACCTTGCTTAACTCCACTCTTGATTTCACACAACCTTGCTTAACTCCACTTTTAAACTCTTCTGAAGTTGAGCCATCAAACTTTATTATACCATTCATGCCTGTGTGGAACGATTCCACAATGGACAGAAGAGTTGGTGGGCAGCCAATCTTCTTTAGTGCTTTGAACAGACCCTCACGACTGACCAAATCGCATGCCTTTGTGAGGTCGATGAAGGCAATAAACAGTGGCTGATTTTGTTCCCGGCATTTTTCTTGCATCTGTCGCAATGAGAATATCATATCAATGGTAGACCGGTTCTGACGGAAGCCGCACTGTGATTCGGGGTAGACTTGATCTCCCAGTACTTGAAGTCTGCGCAGAACAATTCTGGCAAATACTTTCCCAACAATACACAGAAGTGAGATACCCCTATAGTTGTTACAGTCGCTCCGATCTCCCTTGTTCTTGTACATCGTTATGATGTTTGAATCTTTGAAATCCTGTGGGACTTGTCCTTCTCGCCAGCATAGCTCTATTAGCTGGTGGATCTGTAGAGCGAGTGTGTCTTGCCCACTTCTGATTACCTCTATTGGAATCCCATCCTTACCTGGAGCCTTGCCAGACGCAAGCTCATTTATAGCACACTTAACTTCTGTTATGGTGGGAAGTGTGTCCAGGTGGTCAAGAGTTGGCAGGGCCTCTATGGCGTTGAGGGCATCATCCGCTAGCTTGGTCTCACTTGAGTAAAGCTCTAAATAGTGCTCGACCCATCTGTGACGAAACGCGATTATCTGCCTTGGGTCGTAAAGATTCCGCACTATTTTGGCGCGTCATCGGGGGACTTTCCCAGCTATAACTAGACTGGGGGAAGCCGATGGAGGAATTACCATCTAGAATCTTCTCGGAGCACCTGAATTTGAGTGACCCGTGAGGCTGGGTATAGCACTAGATTCTCGTGCAGAGAGATCTAGAAATTCTAGGCGGAGAATGACGGTTTCCCGAGAAAGTGTCTTTTCCCAAGAAGCACTAGCTCCTCGTGCGCATTGAGTTGGCACGAGTGGGGAAATTGGCTAAACCATTCATTCACTTCAATATTGCTCGTAGAGAGCAGACGCAGGCCTGTGTGAGTCATTTTGTGTTTCGTCTCACTTCAACCATGATTCGGCTGACTGTTACGGAAAGGAGGCTGGGGAGCCGTTGAACAGTTCTGAAAGCTGACTGGAATCTGGTTCTCGATATTCAGGTACTTATTTGTTTAAATCATGTAACTTTGTAAGTGTGTACAAAACGCCATCGTTCTAACCTCATTACCTATGCGGATGTCCTTGCATACTAATTAGCAAACCGATCGATAACGCTGCTTACGGCTAATCGTGTGTTTTGTTTATCAACGTGTGTTCGCGAATCAGCTGTCGTGAACGCAGGAATGCGATGTGGGCGATCTGGGTTTAAATTATATTTACCCTATATCGCAAATCGTTGCATCTATTAGGTTGCTGTGTTAGAATAAAACATAGTTACTTGTGCCTGATAGAAAGCTATATTTATGGCAGTCAGTTGCTGAAGCCAGGAGAACGGTTAGAAAACCAGGTAAGTTGGTAGGTGGAGATTCAGACAAAACTGTGCTTAGTGACTAAGTAAAGAAAGAACTTAGTTCTGTGCCACCAGGAATGATGTAACTATTGTGAAGTAACTTAATAGTGAATTCATTGTGTGGAACACAGGATTTCTGTGGGAAGGTAAGTCTGCATTGATGATATATATATATGATGTGGCATTGTGTATATATATTAGGTCATGGCATGTGATACTTCCTGGAGTAATTCCGAACGCCGAATAGGTCGACGCGTGATAACAATGCGTGCCGTCGCGATATAAATATGCGTTCTGAATTCTTGCCTGAGCTATCCTGTTTCTTTCATACTGGCGCTAGTGCGAGTGAATGCTAAGGTGCTGGAAGTATGGAAGGATGCAAGGAGGCTGTATTAGACAGGGGACATATAGGATATGGGGGGATGTGAAAGCAAGTTATGAAAGTATAGGTTGGCAGTCCAGGCCAACGATGAAGTTCGGTCCGGCCAAGGCTAAACCACTTGGGAGGGCGGAACTGGATCATCACCCTTGGACCATGTGGGGAACATGTATTCTCAAGAAGGCTTCTTGACTCTAAGGAGGAGTCTGATAAGAAGAGTTTGTTATGGTGTGGGCAGGTGGTCCCACCAGCAAACAGGCATGTGTACATATTGGATGTGATCATGTACTGTTCCTATATCCCGAGGTATGGTATATTGATCAGTATTATGTTTATTAATGAACATTGATGATGTTAGGAACGAGTCCAGGGACTCTTTACCTTAGTGTTTAGTTCGATTAAATTAGAACTATGATAACAGCCTACTATCACTACTGACGTTAGCGACGACTGGTAGATGATTAGGGATAGGTGAGACCTACGATCAGACTCGTCATTCTGATTTCTTGCTCTGTTTGACGGGCTGTTCTGTTAGGCCAGCTGACATTACTGAACCCATGCTTTACTACTCTCCAGATAGAGATAATGCTTTAGTTATATGCATAACTAAGTAGCATGACTGAGGGTTGAGTAGTCATTGGTAGGATGCATGTGGACTAATGTTTGGGCCAGTATACTCTCACCGGTCGCTCTTCCTTTTCAGGAGTTTGCCTGTTGAGGAACCAGTCAACTATAATTGTCGTTGGCGGGAAAACACTTCGTGTGACACAGCGAAGGGTTCAATTCTTTACTTATCACGCCAGACTCAACCACACCATGTACCCAGTGTGATTCACCATGCGTGAAGGTTTGCATCAAGTAATACAGGTGCCCTGAAGGTGCATGTGTGGGAAGTGATGGTTTGTGATGTTTTTCTACATTAGAAGATACTCTATTTCAGCCAGGAACATTTCAGCATTTTGAGCAATCATGCTCAAAGAAAGGAAACACCTGACCGTATATTATTACGGTGGTTCCGCCTAAACGCGGAAAAACGAAATGTAGACACTTGAATGGTTCTTATGACAGCTATAGTGGCAGGTCTTGAGAAGAACTACACCAGCTATTAACTTGTGGCAAGTGTTACCAGGTGGAAGGGACAATAGAGTATAGTCCAACCTGAATTGTTGTCCTTGAAAGTAGATGTCTGATTCTAATAGTGTACTGAACGAGTACGAAGACTTGGAACTGTGTTCGTGTAGGACTCAGTGACATATCAGTTGCCTTATCTGATTCTTCAAGCAGTGGTACTGTGATAGGAGTATAGGACCATTGACTTGGTTATTGACATATTCTTCAAGCAGTGTTACTGTGCTATGATTGCGGGACCATTAGATTGGTCAGGGACTGATTCTATAACCAGTGTTACTGTGATATGAGTACGGGACCATTGAATTGGTTATTGACATATTCATCAAGCAGTGTTACTGTGCTATGATTGCGGGACCATTAGATTGGTCAGTGACTACTTAGGTTCATCGAAGTCACGAATACTTGGAGTCAAATCCAGGAGGATTGTCTCCCAGCCAGTGTTGAACGAGAACTGTGTATTAACAGTGACTCAGTGGGAGTGATAAAGATGCAGTTGGTCCAGTTGAGTGAGGTCCAGCAGTGACTCTATTGTTGTGGATCCACGCTCTGGAGACGGAGTGGTCTCCAAGGTTCTAGTCATCTCACTGGAAGGAAGCCGGGTGAGTGGCGGACCGACTGGACGGGACATCTGCATCCAATCTACTTCTCAACTCCATGATGACAACCATATCTCTGATTCTGTCTCTACTCTATCCTCTATTTGTGTAAATAGATTATTCTATCAGGATGTTCATTTCAGTTCTATATTCTCAAGGGTAGAATAAACTTTATGTAAGTTGACTTGCTCTTTGTATAATGATTGAGTGTGGTCTCGGACGATGCCTAAGTGTTCATTGTTCCACAGGAGTAGGTAGTTAGTGGGGGTCTAGAATCTGGAGGGGCTTGTAGACATAATTAACTAATATGAGATCAACCACAGAGTAAAAATGTGTATCTGCCTGACCAACCCCTGGGGCTAGAATACACGGGAGTGCCAGAGACACCTCGGGGGTGGTTCACTCTCACTACCCAAGGCGATCTCGTTACACCATCTATCCATCTGCTGTTTCTTATCAGTGATGATTTCTCCAGTCAAGGTTTTCAGCGGTGCACTTCTTTTGATCATTGGACCACAGGCTTTCTTTATCCCTTCATACATGCTTCTGATGTTTCCCATATCACTTACGATTTGAATGGACTCACATAACTTGATCCAATAGTCATTCGCACACTGCCTCGCAGCCTTTTGCACATCCTTCCTTGCTTGCTTCAGCTCACTCAGAGTGTTACGCGTTAGTCTTTTCTTGTTTCTTAAGAGAGCTATCTTCTTTTTATCAATCAAGGGCTGCAGTATCTGGCTGTTTGCCGCAAACCAGTCCTGCCTCTTATGATCCACAGTGCCGAAAACCCCTACCGCTGTTTTATAAATAGTTTCCTTAAGTTTACTCCATTTATCATTTACTATACAGTTTTCTGATGTATCATTGAAAGCGTCTTCAAATTGCTGTTGAAATTCAAAGCACTTTCCAGGATCGTGAGTGTTAATAATATTAATCCTGGGGCTAGATTTGTGTTTAGCTGTGTAGGTTCTCTTTGGTCTCAGTCTAACGCTTGCAACAACCAAAAGAATGATCTGTATCACAGTCAGCACTGGTAAATTCGAGTTAATGATGCATGGTTCAGATGTTGTCTCCGTGTGATAATGAAGTCCAGTCTTTTGTTTTAAAAAAGGAGTGTGCAATACATATGTCATTTCTAGTGCAATGCTCCAGCAGCCTTTGCCCATTATCATTCATGCGACCGATGTTGTATTTTCCAAGGCACACTGGCCATGAACTCGAGTCCTTGCCCACACGAGCATTGAAATCACCGAGCATATAAATGTAGTCGGATTTTGGAACTGCCTTGATCACAGAGTCTAGCTGCTCATAGAACGTATCCTTCACATCATCAGAGGAAGCGAGTGTCGGTGCATATGCAGTGATAATGGTGGCAAATCCGCAGGAGGTTGCCAAGCGCAGTGATAATAATCTTTCATTACCTCCAGCTGGGATATCAATCATTGCCAGTAGCGAATTCGTTACTGCAAAGCCCACACCATGTTTCCTTTTTTCTGCCTGCCCTCTTCCCTTCCAAAAAAAGGTGTAATTGTTTTCCCTGAGTGACCTTTCCTCAGCGAGGCGAGTCTTCTGCAGGCCAGCAATATCAATGTTAAGACGATTGAGGTCAGCATCAATCACAGCCGTTTTTCTCACATCGTCAATATTTGTCAAGTCAGTGAAAAATCCTGGACACATGGTTTTTACGTTCCAGGTTTCAAGCCGTAGATTGAGATTTATATTATTCTTTTTATTAGTACCTGGTGCATTGGTTTTACAGCCTGCGATTCAGATTTTGTCCTAGCCCCAAGCACCCATTGAAGCAGGCAGGCTGTGGCGGATCAGCACCCAATTGGCCGGGGGCTGCCCAGCTTGAGGCGGGCGGTAGCTGATCAGTGACACCTGTAAGTGTCTCCCACAGTCAGAGGCAACGCGTGGCGCCACATGTCTACGCCAACTGACAAGGACTTATAACCCGTAACAGTTGCCTCTCGCTTTGATTCCGAGACCGGTTAAGACCAGGGATGGAGATATTGCCTTTCCATAGCACAAAGCCTGGGCTAAAATAAAGAAACCATGTGTTGCCCATGCAGCATGATCCCTCTCTCGGTCTGCCTAGTTCACTCCAGAGGAAAGTTAACACCTATATATCTGGAACAAGACAAGCTGCAGAAGCTGCTGGATCAGCAAAGCAATGCTCTAGCTGTACGCTTGTCGGAGCTTCGATCCTAGACCAGCTGCCAACCAAGGCTTAGGGCCTGGTCTGCCCTGCTATGACTATTTTGTCTTTGGGTTGCATTTCCTTGCACTAGGATTAGGCTTGTACCCTCCCAATTGCGCTCTTCCGCCCGAAGCCGTTGGCACAATGTGGGGTGTCGGGTTTGGTAAGCGCCGCCCAACATTCGGCGCTGACAGAAAGCAGGTAGTACTGTGTATATATACATACATATACATACACATCCCTACACACATATTCATACATACATACATCATTTAACATTAATGAATGAGCACTTTAACACAACTAGTGTGATATCCTGTGATACCCGTGTATCTTTAAGCTTCTGTTGACGTTCCTGTAACAACAATGCAACATTGCCACAACAATGCCACATTACATGTCAGTGACGCCATGAGCTCATCTCATCATCTCATCTCATCATATCATTTTCTCATCTTCTCATCTCATCACTTGATCATCTCATCTCATAATATCAACCCATCTCATCATATCATTTCATCATTTCATTATCTCAACTTCTCATCTCAACGTCTGATCATTTCATCTCAACGTTTCATCTCATCTCTTCGTCTAATCATCTAACCTGATCATCTCATCTCATCTTGTTCCTCTTGTACCTTCCGGCCAAGGTGAAGCATAAAAAGCGCATAAACAGCCCGTTTATCAGCTGCACATTTATCGCAAATTTCGGGACGCAGAGGTGTTTCTAAGGCACCTGGCTGGGTTAAGGTCTATGCAGTGACCGGATGGCCACTTCAGACAAAGACATTGTTTCCATAATCCCATTGCCAGGGGCTGGTGTTGACCGGCTAACAGACAAGATTAGTGGGCTGGTTGTAAATCGTAACGTTACAAAGGCAAGCATTCATATTGGTATTGTCTGTTGTTTGTCCATCAAGAATGATGATGACCATTCATTTCATCCAGTGGGGTTGAAGGTATGGAGCCGTGGGTTCTAAGAAGGCTGGTAAGGCTCGAAATGTTCTTTGACAATGTGGGCAAAGAATGCTTGACGTTTCTTGAGGAGGATTTCCTGCAGTGGTTTGTCTGTCCTGCCTTTTCTTCACAGCTCTTGCAGTCCTGGTTGCCTCACATATGACTGTACCCTTGCGTAATGATGCACGCAACGAATTTCGGTCTCTGGCTGCAGCCTCCCAGGTGTCATGATGAATTCCAAAAGCATTCAGTGAGATTTTCAGAGTGTCTTTAAAGCGTATTGGTATTAATGACACCATCAACAACCAGCAAATCACAGCAACCAGACGACATACTCCCGCCACATCAAGTACCAATAGGCTAGAAGAGTGCATACCACTCAAAACCACGGAACCTGACATCCAAGCCAGACGGAACATTTTCACCACATCAAATCCATATAATATGCCCTCTTTCACACAGGATGGGGATAATTATGAAGACAAGTTCCCTCTTCTCCACAGCAAGGAACAATCTAGCAGTAACAACAATGTGCCACCGCAGCCTCCTGTTAGCTACGAATCAGAGCCTGTAGTTGGAAGTCGTTACACACCCGTGAGAAATCAACAGTATCCATTCCATTGTAACCCAGAGTTGTTATACCTCACACGTTTTAGTCCAGCTTCACTTCACCAGGAACTTATGATGTCGCTGTACCAAGAACCAACACAGCCTGGTATTTACTAGCAATTCAGCACAAAGCAACACCGGATCTCGGTACAAGAAAGATCCTCTCCTAGAAAGTTTATGTGCATACTTGGTTATTGCTTTCTATAGCAACGTATTATGTAAGATGTAATTTCAAATAGTTTATCTGTTTTCTTTTATAATTCTGAGACGTAAGATGGTGCATGATGGTGGAAATGACCACATGTTCACACGCACCCACTGTGAAAGGACATTTACAGCGCAAATTGGCCTTATCAGTCACATTCGCTACAGCCATAGGTAAAATTTATTATGCTTTTTAAAGCACAAACTATCGTCTGTCAAGACGGCAAGGTGCCAATGATGAGCAACGTATTAGATTTACTGACTATAAACATTGACTGTGAGTTAGGGGGTCTTCACTGCTCATCCTTACTGATCTTTATACGTATTTTGTGTGTGTGTGCTTGTATATATACAGATACATTACTGTCTCTCTGTACTTTAGAGTGTGTATTGCTATAAGGGACGTAAGTTGTATTCATTTTTGTGTTTTAAAAAATTCATGACTACGCATTGTTAAAATGTCTAATAAGTACGAACACTGGCTCAGTAATAATGGGCTCATAATCGGGCACTTAAATATCTGCCATCTATTAGGGAAGCTGCCTGAACTATCACTTATTGCCAATGTTCTTGTAGGGGTTATGTTGTAGGCACACTGACAACTTAAGCATGAACACGTCCAGTAACAATTCATCCTACCGTTGTTCTACCGTAATCTACTCAATCAGACTTTACTTAACCAGACTCATGGCACTTATACTTAATCAAAATTTTCACACGTTCGGCGTTAGCGAAAGTCGATTAAATAGCAGCATCTCAGATGAAGACATCGCTATCAGAGGCTTTAAAACCATTAGAAGAGATCCCTATCAGAAACAAGAGACGGGTATTGCAGTTTATATTTCTAACTCGCTTAACACCCATCGTAGGCTAGATTTTGAAACCTGTGAGATTGAGTGTGTATGGCTTGAGGTTACGCTTCAAAATCACATACCCCTAGTAGTTGGCTATCTTTATCGACACCCCAGTGCAGGAAATATCTGGTATGAAAAATTCACTACTATGATGGATGTAGTCTTTAGTAATGCGAGAGAAATAATACTTCTAGGCGACTTCAACATAGACACTAACTAATCAAACAAAACATGGGAAAACATAATAGAGTCATATAACTTCCAACAGTTAGTCAAACAAGCCACTAGAATAACAAAATCATCTGCAACACTTATAGACCATATCTATACAACATGTTCTGAAAACATCACAGAATAGTACTATACCTATTAATGCAATGAGCGATCACTACCCAGTATGTTGCACGTGGTCGAAAAGGGGTACCAAAACTCCGAAACACAAACATATAAGTATAATATATAGAAATTATAAAAACTTCAATCAACGTGCCTTTTTACAAGACTTGCTCAACTCATCTCTAGACTATGTTTACCAGCTTCCTGACCCAGATGATGCTCTGGACCACTGGCTGAAGACCTTTCTAAGTGTATTTGATAAGCATGTTCCATTTAAGGAAGTTCGTGTTAAACATCACAATAAGCCCCCGTAGATCACACAGGAGGTAGTTGAACTTATGAGAGACCGGGACAGGGCACACACAAATAGAGATCTAACTATGTATCGCAGTCTGAGAAACAAAGTTCAGTATGTTATTCGAAAGGAAAAGTAAAACTATTTTAAGAACTTAATAATAGATAAAACAAACACTAAAGATATATGGAAAGCAATTAATACCTTGACAAACAAACACAAATCATCACAATCGTTACCATCAAATCAGGTTACATGTGATCAATTCAGTAATTTCTTTCAGTCCGACATAAACCAACTGAAGGCTGCAATACCAGATGTGCCTCATGACATATCTTTATTATCATCATTCTGTGAGAGCAAATGCTATGGAGACATTCCCACAAACATACCGCTAATGACGACCACTGAAGTATTTACTCATCTCAGTAACCTAAAAAACAATAACTCATCAGGACTAGATGGAATCAGTAATCGGATCCTTCGCTATGCTGCACCGGCGATCTGCGAGTCACTAACTTTTATATACAATCAATGTCTCACCAAATGTCACTTCCCATCAGCCTTTAAAATCGCTAAAGTGTATCCTCATTTAAAAGCTGGTTCATTAGACGATTGTATCATGAGTAATTATAGGCCAATTTCCATATTATCCTCACTATCCAAACCGCTAGAAAAGCACATCCACAAAACAACACTAGAGCGCTTAGTTCGCCACAAACTAATAGCTGACAGTCAGTCAGGATTTCGGCCAAAATATTCCTGTCATACGGCCCTAACAAACATGATAGAAAGCTGGCATCAAAATATTAACAACAATACTCTATGTGGAACGATGTTTATAGACTTTAGAAAAGCATTCGATATGATAGATCATACTATCCTAATTAAAAAACTAGAAACAATGAAAGTAAGCTTTAATATAGTGACATTAATAAACTCATTTTTATTAGACAGAAAACAAGTCGTATCACACAATAAATCTCTATCCCGAGCCATTACCATTAATACTGGAGTACCACAGGGGTCTATACTTGGCCCTCTGTTATTTGCCATTTATATAAATGATCTTCCCTTATATCTGTCATCGTCCTGCGATCTATTTGCAGACGACTGCACAGTATATACAAACGCTGTTGATCGTAATGTGTTAGAATTATCCTTGCAACAGGAAATAAATAGTGTAGTTAACTGGAGTCATGCAAACCGCATGCAAATTAACATTTCTAAAACTAAATCTATGTTAATAGGAACCAGGCAAAGACTTCACACTCTAAACTCGCAGAGAACTCTTCAGCTGCACATTGGTAGCACGCCTATAGAAAGTGTAACCGAGCACAAGGCACTGGGTCTTATCATAGATCAAAATCTATCCTTCAATTCCCATGTTCATGCTCTAGTTAAACAAATAGCCAAAAAAGTATACCAACTTGCCAAAATTAAAAATTTCCTCGACGAAAACACAAGAAAGATATTCTATACTTCCCACATACAAACACATATTGATTATTGCTCCACAATCTGGGATGGATGCTCCAAATCAATAATAAAACGCCTTTATTCACTCCAGAAAAGGGCAGTGCGTCTAATCAATGGTGATAAGCTTACAGACAATTCTAACCTACATGAACGTCTTCAGTTACTGCCACTCCACAAACGCCTACTTTTTAATAAGGCTAAACTAATTCACAAAATCCTATTTCAAAATGCCCCAAGCTACCTTTGGCCATTGTTTAAATATAATGCAAGACATAGCGAACGACTAAATATACTCCATGTCCCTAAACCTAGGATAGACTTATTTAAAACAAGCTTAGCATACTCTGCCACTCAGTTGTGGAACAATCTTCCACAAGAAATCAAAGACACCACCAATCATTATACATACAGTCGCAACCTGTTTGAACACTACCTCAGGACAGACTACATGCCCCCTTAAAAACAAAAAAAAACAGCAACAAAGGCAATATTAATGGTAAATTATCTCGAACGACAACTAGCCAAAAAAACAACAACAACAACAACAACATTTCCATATGTATGGCACGTTACACCCACCTTGGGTATTTATGATGCCCATGTTAAACATTGCCTCAACGAGTCATGTATTATTGATTATTCTTCATGCGTTTTAATGCTTATTGCTCTTTTGTTGTCAAAGAATTGCTTCATAAGAGATTATGAATGTAAGAATGTATGAGAGGAAATAGAGAAGAAGGGCAGAATGTCAGACGGGCCTGCGTGCCCAATTCTTAACCCTTGGAAAATAAAGATTTACTTTCTTACTTACTTACTACTACTTACTTACTTACTTACTATATACTGGCCAAGACCTATTGACGCGTCCTCGTCGAGCGTCCTGGGCAACAGGTCCCTTCAGGGTCCTGGCTAAAGTCAGTAGGATCGCCGATTCCTCCGAAGTCTGAGAGTGTCTGCCTGTACGGCGAGGAACCACCAGTCTGCACACCAATAAGCCAGACATGGGACAACGGATACTCACGCAAACCTCAAGTCATGTATGCCATCACACTGATGTTGGACAACAGGATGCCTTCATCCGACATACAGGACTTCGCGTTAGAGCTCAAGCCAACGAACACAAGCAAGCAAGCAAGCATCGCAAATTTCCAGTGTTAGTTTGAAGTTCACGTCTAGATACGATGGCGTTCTATCCAGACTAGACAGGCGTACGTTCTACTCTGATACTGATGCTCTACTCAATGACATATACTTCTCTTGTACAAAGACGTACTTGGATATTCTCCCCGAGTCATGCTAGAGTGTGAGCGTACGATCTGTTAGCTTCAAAGACTGTCGGTAACTGGATTACTCACAATAGACAACGGAGATATTTCGAAAATCATTTATTAACGACTGCTCGTTATACATCACTAAGAAAAGAACTCACACATCAGTCGGTTGTCTAAAAACCAAAGATGGCAAAAGTCATTATAAGAAAAGATTAGATTTCACATGCATGATTATGTTAAAGACTTTTATAACGATACAAAGGAGGAACAGTGTGATATTCCATATAATAATTAAGAACCATTAATTTTGAAGATGGAAGTTCAGAATGCTCTGAAACATATGAAAACTGGTAAGACCTCAGGTCCAGATAACATAACAACATAAATGATCAATGCTTTCGAAAAATATCGAATAGACCAAGTCATCAGACTGCTGAACACAATATACGAAACTGGAGATATACCTCCTGAATTATGTAAATCTATATTTACATGTCTACCTCCCAACTGAACTACCTACCCACCTACCTGTCTACCTTCCTACAAACATACCAATGCACCTATTTAGCCAGTGACCTACCTGTCTATCTATCTGTCAGTCTGTCTGCCTGCCTGTTTGCCTATCCATACATCCGTTCATCCATCTGTCTGTCTGTCCTATCTGTCCGTACCTGTCTGTCTGTCTGTCTGTCTGTCTGTCTGTCTGTCTGTCCGTCCGTCCGTCCGTCTGTCTGTCCGTCCGTCCGTCTGTCTGTCTGTCTGTCTGTCTGTCTGTCTGTCTGTCTGTCTGTCTGTCTGTCTGTCTGTCTTCTATTTATATATCTGCATGCCTGCCCGCCTGCCTGTCGGTCTGTCTGTGTGTCAGTTTATCTCTCAGTGTGTCCTACCCATCGTCTGTCTCCGTATCAGTCTATTCGTTCTTCTGTCTGTAGGTCTCTATGAATGGATAACATATGGCATTCATCATGAGGTAATTAAACGTAGCCATTCTTCTACCGATGTACCTACCTTTCTTCCTACCTACCAACGTACCTACGTACCTACCTACCTACCTACCTACCTACCTACCTACCTACTTACCGACCTACACCCGTTCGTCCTTTTGTCCTGCCCATCCCCACAATTTGCAGTCGTCGGAACTGAAAGTGGAGACAAAAATGGGATTACATCATTGTGGTAATTCTTGTCTCTATTATTTCACAAACCGGTCTTGGGAACCGACAGACTGCCAAATGTGAGCCCATTTCCCGACCATTACTAACTGGTAAGTGGTAAAACGTTGCGGGGAACCAGGCAATAGTCTCATTTTCCAGCCGGAGTGTCTCCATTCTCATTACGCGAGCATTCCGTGTACTTTCATTAAGTTCTTAACTTGCTTCACATCGTTGCCTAGTTTGAGTCGTTATGCTATCTGATGATTGTGGTCTCTTAGTGGCTATAATACACACACCCTCTCTCTCTCTCTCTCTCTCTCTCTCTCTCTCTCTCTCTCTCTCTCTCTCTCTCTCTCTCTCTCTCTCTGCCTCTTCTCTCTTTCTCTCTCTAATTATATTTTATTCTTACTCTCTCGCGTTCTTTTTCCTTCTCACCTTACCTACCTAAACACCCACCCACCTACCTCCATACCTCCCTCCCTACCTACCTACCTACCTACCTACCTACTTACCTACCGACCAGTATCACCTCACTATGTATGAATGGCTATTATCATCACCTCACTATGTATGAATGGCTACTATTATCACCTCACTATGTATGAATGGCTACTATCATCACCTCACTATGTATAAATGGCTACTATCATCACCTCACTATGTATGAATGGCTACTATTATCACCTCACTATGTATGAATGGCTACTATTATCACCTCACTATGTATGAATGGCTACTATTATCACCTCACTATGTATGAATGGCTACTATTATCACCTCACTATGTATGAATGGCTACTATTATCACCTCACTATGTATGAATGGCTACTATCATCACCTCACTATGTATGAATGGCTACTGTCATCACCTCACTATGTATGAATGGCTACATTCATCACCTCACTATGTATAAATGGCTACTGTCATCACCTCACTATGTATGAATGGCTACTATTATCACCTCACTATGAATAAAACGCTTAATACGATTCATCATCTCACCTGTCATCATTACACCTCACAATACTATTTCCCAAAATTTTCCAGCCAGTAAAACAGATCCATGTGTCTCACAAGCCTGTCTCACCGTCTGTCCATCGATGTACATTCCTGCTGTGCAACAATATTGCTTAATATCATTAGGGCCGTAAAGGATAAGAAAGTAATAGGATTAGTAAATGTAACGTTTTTAAATGGGGTACGTAAACATGATACTAATGGGTATCAGATGACACAACAGACAACGGTATAAAACTGAGTTTCTTTCCATGCGGTTAAATGGTGCTAGCTGATATGTTTTTGAGGTGTCGGTATTCTGTGGGTGATGTGTTCAGTGTTACGGTGATTGCATGTACTTAGGAAAGTCTGTTTCCAATGTGTCTACAGTGTCTTGTCTCCATCTTGCTACCGGTTCACTCAAGCCATTTGTTTAATTTGTCTGCAATATCTTGTTTCCATCTTGTTGCTGGTTAACCCCCGTCCATTGTTTAAAGTGTCTAGAATGTCTTGTCTCCATCTTGTTACTGGTTGACCCCTGCCAATTGTTTAAAGTGTCTACAATGTCTTGTCTCCATCGTCGTGCTGATCTACCGCAGCCTCCTCTCCCAGGAAGCGCAACTACCATCACTGTTCCCTTCAAGTCACTGTGGCGATTACAAAATGTTGCATGCCCATTACATGGGCAGTACGATATTGGCATTGCATGAGACACAAAACAGTGGAAAGACATGATCATCAACTCCACACGGCATGGACTATAAGAAGAGTGGCCTTACAAGAGACAGAAGGCGGTGGACAGACATGATCACCAACTCCACACGGTATGGACTATAAGAAGAGTGGCAGTACATGAGACAGCAGCTGAGTACAGACATGATCACCAACTCCACACGGTATGGACTATAAGAAGAGTGGCAGTACATGAGACAGAAGGCTGTGGACAGACATGATCACCAACTCCACACGATATAGACTATAAGAAGAGTGGCCTTACACGAACAGCAGGCTGTGGACAGACATGATCAACAACACCACACGACATGGACTATAAGAAGATTGCCAGTACATGAGACAGAAGGCTGTGGACAGACATGATAACCAACTCCACACGGTATAGACTATAAGAAGAGTGGCCTTACACGAGACAGAAGGCTGTGGACAGATATGATCACCAACTCCACACGGTATGGACTATAAGAAGATTGGCAGTACACGAGACAGAAGGCTGTGGACAGACATGATCACCAACTCCACACAATATGGACTATAAGAGAAGTGTACTTTTGCTTTCTGAACTAGAAACCAACATTGAAGGCCAACTGACCGGTGTAGTAATTTCCTATGCCGTTGTTCCGCTCTGGAAGTTTGAGTGCAAGCACAAAAAGACCCACAGCCACGCTGATCGCTGCTATGACGATTAGTATTATCACATTATTTCAGTTTCAGAGACACATCGTGGTCTATGGGCTAGTTGTCTCCGACTAACAAATCTGATTGCAACTATAGTTCTTCTTCTTGGACCTGATTGGAACTATAGTTCTTCTTCTTGAACATGAACTATGTTTATAGAATACAGCTTGTATTTCTTTCTGTTCACTTATATGTCCATTTAAGGAGAGATTGTGTTGTTTGTCGTTCGCTCGCTTTAAACTCAAGCATTGTAAAAACAAAAACGGTGTTGTATTTGCGTGTTAATTACCTTTCTATATTACTAGTGTCCCTCGCCATCAGGCGAGCCTACTCCGACTTCTCATGTAGTTGTAATTTACGTCCCCAAGACAAGGACGAGAAGTCAACAGTTTAGCCCACCAAGTCCGGGTTAGGGATTGAACTCGCTACCTCGGTATCGTCCATACCGGAAGTTTACAAGCGAGTGATCTTATCCATTCAGCCCTGCCCTCCACCATAAGGAGAGATAAAAGAGTATACAAGCGTTGTGAACGAGCAAGGACTGAACAAGAAACACATCACGCATCGATTCTCCATGCTAGATATATTAAATCAATCACTTACAAGTATGTGTGAGACAACACGCGATTGGTGGGATTCTGAAACACTCGGCGTAACAATCGAGCAGACCAACAGATCAACAGACAGACTTGACAAAGGTCAGTCAGGAAAACAGTCGATGATTAGTTCCAGAGCCTGGTTTGGCTTACGGTAAATCTTCCAGCCACAGATCAATTTGTAGCTGGGTTCTGTTTAGGCCCTCGTACCAGCAGCCCTTGTCGAATGTGCTTGAGAGGACCGAGGCGGTGGCCTGGCGTTCAGCCATGTATTAATAGAGGAAGTTGGCCGCGAGGTGAGTAAATGAGGACGCTAATGAGGTGACACAAACGGGAGGGAGAGATTATGTGGTGAGTGCTGGTCCGGACGTAGGGTATGTCAGTGGGTGGAGTGTTGCTGAAGTCTGTAGGAAGTGTTTCAGCACTTTTCATTACGAATCGCTGGGGAACTTCACGCGCTATTGAAATTACAGGAGAAAAACCGATTCATGGGTATTGATTGGCTGTCAAAGAAGAATAGGGCAAAAGAGTTAAACCAGAGGACACATTAGATACCAGAAAACTGTAGAGATTTACACACACCGGGATGTACAACATGTTACTTACAAATAATAAAAATATTAAGAAGACAGTGAATATATGTGAGTGTATACATTCGTTATATACGATGTATGGTGTCGTTTCAACTGATGGTTACACTACAGAAAAGTTGCATAATTTTATATTCAATCGCCTGGGAATCTTTGAGACCAGTGGCATGACTTGTCAATTACATTCAATCGCCTGGGAATCTTTGAGACCAGTGGCATGACTTGTCAATTACATTCAATCGCCTGGGAATCTTTGAGACCAGTCGCATGACTTGTCAATTACATTCAATCGCCTGGGAATCTTTGAGACCAGTCGCATGACTTGTCAATTACATTCAATCGCCTGAGAATCTTTGAGACTAGTCGCATGACTTGTCAATTACATTCAATCGCCTGGGAATCTTTGAAACCAGTCGCATGATTTGTCAATTACATTCAATCGCCTGGGAATCTTTGAAACCAGTCGCATGACTTATCAATTACATTCAATCGCCTGGGAATCTTTGAGACCAGTGGCAGTCTGTTCGTTCGTTCGTTAATTACATTCAATCGCCTGGGAATCTTTGAGACCAGTCGCATGACTTGTCAATTACATTCAATCGCCTGGGAATCTTTGAGGCCAGTCGCATGACTTGTCAATTACATTCAATCGCCTGGGAATCTTTGAGGCCAGTCGCATGACTTGTCAATTACATTCAATCGCCTGGGAATCTTTGAGACCAGTCGCATGACTTGTCAATTACATTCAATCGCCAGGGAATCTTTGAGGACCAGTCGCATGACTTGTCAATTACATTCAGTCGCCTGGGAATCTTTGAGACCAGTCAGCATGACTTGTCAATTACATTCAATCGCCAGGGAATCTTTGAGGCCAGTCGCATGACTTGTCAATTACATTCAGTCGCCTGGGAATCTTTGAGGCCAGTCGCATGACTTGTCAATTACATTCAGTCGCCTGGGAATCTTTGAGGCCAGTCGCATGACTTGTCAATTACATTCAGTCGCCTGGGAATCTTTGAGGCCAGTCGCATGACTTGTCAATTACATTCAGTCGCCTGGGAATCTTTGAGACCAGTCACATGACTTGTCAATTACATTCAATCGCCAGGGAATCTTTGAGGCCAGTCACATGACTTGTCAATTACATTCAGTCGCCTGGGAATCTTTGAGGCCAGTCACATGACTTGTCAATTACATTCAGTCGCCTGGGAATCTTTGAGACCAGTCACATGACTTGTCAATTACATTCAGTCGCCTGGGAATCTTTGAGACCAGTCACATGACTTGTCAATTACATTCAGTCGCCAGGGAATCTTTGAGGCCAGTCACATGACTTGTCAATTACATTCAGTCGCCTGGGAATCTTTGAGGCCAGTCACATGACTTGTCAATTACATTCAGTCGCCTGGGAATCTTTGAGGCCAGTCACATGACTTGTCAATTACATTCAGTGGGACTTTGCGTTTGCTCGCTTTGAACTCAAGCGTAGTCCATATACCTGCTACTACTTATAATACAATGGACTGATGTTTGCATGTGGAAATTAGCTTTCTCTTCTTCTTCTTCCTCTTCTTCCTTCGTTCGCTTGAAATATGTCTATAACTGCAGTGTTGTCTCTTGTATAAATTAACTGTCTTTTTTAATTCATCAGCGGTCCATAGAGTTTATCTTCCACACTCGTCTCTCTAGGCCAGAAAGTTTGCCTAGATATGTTGTATTTTGGGCAGTCTTGGAGTATATGCTCTGCTGTCTGAGCCGCCAATCCACATGGCTGATTCATCAATCTTGAATTTTGTATACATTTAATTGTGTAACCTATTGTGTCCTGTTCTGAGGCGTAGAATAATGACCTGTTCTGGTCTGTCCATAATGTGGTAGTCCTCTTGAGCAGGTTTTGGTGGCTTTCTGACTGATTTGATCATTCTTTTCTTTTGGTGGTATGTAACGGGCACATCAGGCTGTTCTTCTTTTGCTCCTTCCTTAGCTAATCTATCAGTTCTGTCGTTTCAGGGTATTCCATAGTGGGATGGTATCCACTGTATGGTGACCTTATGCTGACTGCTATGTTCAGAAAGTAGTTTCCTTAGTACTGGCAATTTCCCAGACAGGAGCGCCTGAGGACTGATTTTGCATCTGTCAATAGCACTACAGGTTATGTACCATAGCTGGTTTCTAGTAATTTCTCTGTTGCTATCTTGATTGCCTCAATTTCAGCATCATAGTTATGGCAGTACTTTCCTGTTGGTACACTGGCCGTATCCCCAGTTCATCATTCATTGGCACCTTTCCGTCTTGACAGACGATAGTTTGGTACATTGTGCTTTAAAACGGCTTAATAACTACGATCCATGGCGGTGGCGAGTGTGGCTGGTAAGGCCAATTCTTGCTGCAAATGTTTCCCACAGTAGGTGCATGTGAAAACATGATCATTTCCACCATTTTGCACCATCTTACGTCTCTCACGCTCTGTGTGTGCTTTATCTGCAATCATTTTCTCCTTTGTCTTTATTCCATTTCTGATAGTTCCCCTCCATGCAACACGTTCCGCGGCGACGTGCTCCCAATATGCATTATCAATGCCTGTATCAACCATGTCCCGCTTACACACATCTTTGTATCGTAGTAGAGGCCGACCCTGAGATCTCCTACCCGTCTGTAATTCACCAAAAAAGATGTCCTTTGGTATTCTACCATCATCCATCCTCCTAACGTGTCCTATCCATCTAAGTCTACGAAGACTGAGCATGGAATACACCGTCACACAACCTGATCTTTCCAATACTTCAGTATTTGTGATTTTGTCTTGCCACTTAATACCAAGTATTCTTCGCAGACACCGCATATGAAAGCTGTTTAAACGTTTCTCTTGGCGTGAGTAAGTTGTCCAGGTTTCACTGCCATAAAGAAGAGTACTAAGGACACAGGCTTGGTAGACGAGGACTTTTGTTTTGGCAGTAAGCTTCCTGTTCTCCCAGACTCTTTTTGCTAACATGTTCATTGTTGTTGCTGCCTTGCCAATCCTGATGTTGATTTCCTGATCGAGGGATAATTTGCTATTTACCTCTGATCCTAGATATGTAAAATGGTCTACTATCTCCAGTTCGGCGTCGTCAATAAAGATTGATGGTACACCATGTGCACCTTGTGACATAATCTGTGTCTTCTTTTTGTTAATTGTTAAACCAAATTCAGAACAAGCATTGGAGAATGCAGATAGTAGATGTTGTAATTCTTCCTCAGAGTGGGTCGTAATCGCAGCATCATCCGCAAAAAGCAACTCTCTGATTAGTACCCTGCTAATTTTGGTCTTGGCCTTCAATCTCTGAGCATTATAGAGGCCACCATCTGAGCGTGAGTGAATGTATATACCGTCATCCTGATCACGAAAGGCATATTTCAGTAGAAGTGAAAAGTATATCCCAAAGAGGGTGGGGGCTAGTACACAACCTTGCTTAACTCCACTCTTGATTCCAAACTCTTCTGAAGTTGAGCCATCAAACTTGATTATACCCTTCATGCCTGTGTGGAACGATTCCACAATGGACAGAAGAGTTGGTGGGCAGCCAATCTTCTTTAGTGCTTTGAACAGACCCTCACGACTGACCAAATCGAATGCCTTTGTGAGGTCGATGAAGGCAATAAACAGTGGCTGATTTTGTTCCCGGCATTTTTCTTGCATCTGTCGCAATGAGAATATCATATCAATGGTAGACCGGTTCTGACGGAAGCCGCACTGTGATTCGGGGTAGACTTGATCTCCCAGGACTTGAAGTCTGCGCAGGACAATTCTGGCAAATACTTTCCCAACAATACACAGAAGTGAGATACCCCTATAGTTGTTACAGTCGCTCCGATCTCCCTTGTTCTTGTACAGCGTTATGATGTTTGAATCTTTGAAATCCTGTGTGACTTGTCCTTCTCGCCAGCATAGCTCTATTAGCTGGTGGATCTGTAGAGCGAGTGTGTCTTGCCCACTCCTGATTACCTCTATTGGAATCCCATCCTTACCTGGAGCCTTGCCAGATGCAAGCTCATTTATAGCACACTTAACTTCTGTTATAGTGGGAAGTGTGTCCAGGTGGTCAAGAGTTGGCAGGGCCTCTATGGCGTTGAGGGCATCATCCGATAGCTTGGTCTCACTTGAGTAAAGCTCTAAATAGTGCTCGACCCATCTATCCATCTGCTGTTTCTTATCAGTGATGAATTCTCCAGTCAAGGTTTTCAGCGGTGCACTTCTTGTGATCATTGGACCACAGGCTTTCTTTATCCCTTCATACATGCTTCTGATGTTTCCCTTATCACTTGCTATTTGAATGGATTCACATAACCTGATCCAATAGTCATTCGCACACTGCCTGGCAGCCTTTTGTACATCCTTCCTCGCTTGCTTCAACTCACTTAGTGTGTTACACGTTGGTCTTTCCTTGTTTCTTAAGAGAGCTATCTTCTTTTTATCAATCAAGGGCTGCAGTATCTGGCTGTTTGCCGCAAACCAGTCCTGCCTCTTATGATCCACCGTGACGTAAACCCCTACCGCTGTTTTATAAATAGTTTCCTTAAGTTTACTACATTTATCATTTACTATGCAATTTTCTGATGTATCAGTGAAAGCGTCTTCAAGTTGCTGTTGAAATTCAAAGCACTTTCCAGGATCGTGAGTATTAATAATATTAATCCTGGGGCTAGATTTGTGTTTAGCTGTGTAGATTCTCTTTGGTCTCAGTCTAACCCTTGCAACAACCAAAGAATGATCTGTATCACAGTCAGCACTGTGGTAACTTCGAGTTAATGATGTATGGTTCAGATGTTGTCTCCGTGTGATAATGAAGTCCAGCTGATGCCAATGTCCGGATCTTGGATGTTTCCATGTGACCTTATGCATCTCTTTTGTTTTAAAAAAGGAGTTTGTAATACATAGGTCATTTCTAGTGCAATGCTCCAGCAGCCTTTGCCCATTATCATTCATGCGACCGATGTTGTATTTTCCAAAGCACACTGGCCATGAACTCGAGTCCTTGCCCACACGAGCATTGAAATCACCGAGCATATAAACGTAGTCGGATTTTGGAACTGCCTTGATCGCAGAGTCTAGCTGCTCATAGAACGTATCCTTCACATCATCAGAGGAATTTTGTGTCGGTGCATATGCAGTGAGAATGGTGGCAAATCCACAAGAGGTTGCCAAACGTAGTGATAATAATCTTTCATTACCTCCAGCTGGGATATCAATCATTCCCAGTAGCGAATTCTTCACTGCAAAACCAACACCATGTTGCCTTTTTTCTGCCTGCCCTCTTCCCTTCCAAAAAAAGGTGTCATTGTTTTCCCTGAGTGACCCTTCCTCAGCGAGGCGAGTCTCCTGCAGGCCAGCAATATCAATGTTAAGACGATTGAGTTCAGCATCAATCACAGCCGTTTTTCTCACATCGTCAATATTTGTCAAGTCAGTGGAAAATCCTGGACACATGGTTCTCACGTTCCAGGCTGCAAGCCGTAGCTTGAGGTTTCTATTCTTTTTATTAGTAACTGGTGCATTGGTTTTACAGCCTGCGATTCAGATTTTGTCCTAGCCCCAAGCACCCATTGAAGCAGGCAGGCTGTGGCGGATCAGCACCCAAATGGCCGGGGGCTGCCCAGCTTGAGCGGGCGGTAGCTGCTCAGTGACACCTGTAGGTGTCTCCCACCGTCAGAGGCAACGCGTGGCGCCCCATGTCTACGCCAACTGACAAGGACTTATAACCCGTAACAGTTGCCTCTCGCTTTGATTCCGAGACCGGTTAAGACCAGGGATGGAGTTATCGCCTCTCCATAGCACAAAGCCTGGGCTAAAATAAAGAAACCATGTGTTGCCCATGCAGCATGATCCCTCTCTCGGCCTGCCTAGTTCACTCCAGGGGAAAGTTAACACCTATACATCTGGAACAAGACAAGCTGCAGAAGCTGCTGGATCAGCAAAGCAATGCTCTAACTGTCCGCTTGTCGGAGCTTCGATCCTAGACCAGCTGCCAACCAAGGCTTAGGGCCTGGTCTGCCCTGCCATGACTTATTTTGTCTTTGGGTTGCATTTCCTCGCACCAGGATAAGGCTAGTACCCTCCCAATTGCGCTCTTCCGCCCGGAGCCGTTGGCACAATGTGGGGTGTCGGGTTTGGTAAGCGCCGCCCAACATTCGGCGCTGACAGAAAGCAGGTAGTACCGTCTACTGTCATACGGTAGCTCAGTCATATCTGACTAAGACCTGACTGGTGTATCCCCAGTATTATTAGGGTATTCTATGTAACTCCCGCACCTTCATTTCGAACAACATTTTGTGCTGACCCTTCTGTGTAGACTCGGATCCAGAGATCCTGTGGGTATTCTTCATCAAGGACGCTGAGAGTGGCTGTTCTACGCTGTACACTGTTATGTTCTCCTTTGTCAAATATTCCTCTCACTTTTGACTGGATTTGTAGTGATAGTCTATGTTCATCTTTCCATGGAGTTCGCTCTGGAATAGTTGTTAGGGGGATACCAACTGTGGGCAGATCGGTGGTTTCTCTGCAGAGTCGTTTGGCCTGGTGGATAGAACTACTTCTTTTCAACCGCCACATAGCTACGTTTTCAAATCTGTTCTTCATAGGGTGGCCTGGCAAGCTGAAGAACTTTTCTGCTTGTATTAGCGTTGTCGTGTCTCTGCGCTCTCTCAGTGCTTGTGTCCTTCCAATCTTCTCCATCTCCACAATAGGGGTTGAAATGAAATGAACAGGAACCTAGAAACAGAGGCCAAAGCAAAGCTGTTGCAGATATTCAATAACAGCTGGACCTTAGGCAGTATTCCATAAGCCTGGAAAGAAGCAATTATGATACCTCTCCTAAAATCAGTGAAAGATAGTTCCATTGCCTCCAGCTACAGACCAATTAGCCTCACCAGCTGTCTCTGCAAAACAATGGAGCGCATCATCAGTCACAGACTGCAGTGGTACATTGAAAGTGAAAACATCTTCGTGCCACAGCAGGCTGGCTTTAGGCAGTGCTACTCTACGGAATATCGGACAACCTACCTCTCTCAAGAAATTTAGGATGCATTCCAAGAGAAGAAGCTGGTGCTTGCTGCATGGATAGATCTGAAGAAAGCCTTTGACAAAGTCTGGAAAGAAGATCTGATGAAGAAATTGAGAAACTATAAAGTGAATGGAAGAATGTACAAATGGGTGAAAGCATACCTGCACAACAGAAGAGACCGAGTACAGATAGACAGACTCAAGAGCAAGAAAGTACTACTGAGTCAACGATGTTCCCCAGAGCGGAGTCTTGTCCTCCACGCTTTTTCTAATCTTCATCAATGATCTTGTTGCTAATCTACCGCATGGAATTAAAGCGGCAATGTACGCTGATGACTTGGTTCTATGGAGCACAATTGAACATGCATCAGTGGCCACCATATCGCTACAAAGAGCTGTAGATACATTTGTTGCATGGGCAAATAGATGGTGTGTCAGCATAAACACTTACAAGTGCAGCACCACTCTATTTACCCTCTCTCCAAAACAAAGGCAAGGATCATCCAGATAAATGGAATACCCCTTAGAGAAGATAAAGAACCAACATACCCTTGGAATAACATTTGATAGCAGGCTGACATGGAGAAAGCACATCAACAAAGCAGTAGCAAAAGCCAGAAGGAAAATAGCCATCCTGAGAAAACTAAGTGGAACCACATGGGGAGCCAATTGGAAAATGCTTAGCAAAGTTTATCAACAGAGCATACGACCACACCTGGAATACGGGTCAACTGAGTGGTGTTCAGCATAAAACACCACACTACAAGAGCTGGACAAGGTGCAAAAGCAAGCACCTAGAGACACTTAGAGTCACTACAGGAGGGATGGGATTAGCTTTCCCTATTACATGTGTCCCTCGGTATCAAGCAAACCCACTACGATTTCAGATGTACTTGTAATTTACGCCCCAAAGTCAAGGACGAGAAATCAGAATTTTAGTCCATTGGACTTTGTCTGGGTTGACCTGGCTACTTTGGCAACAGTGCACCGGAATTTAAGAGCAAGCGCTTTTATCCATTCACTAATGCTGAACTCCATTTAGAGAAACTGATAGTAAGACAGTAAAAGACATGTGGGAGACAGGCAGTAAGACAGTAAAACACATGTTGGAGACAGGTAGTAATACAGTAAAACACATGTGGGAGACAGGCAGTAAGACAGTAAAACACATGTGGGAGACAGACAGTAATACAGTAAAACACATGTGGGAGACAGACAGTAAGACAGTAAAACACATGTGGGAGACAGGTAGTAAGACAGTAAAACACATGTGGGAGACAGGCAGTAAGACAGTAAAACAAATGTGGGAGACAGGCAGTAAGACAGTAAAACACATGTGGGAGACAGGCAGTAAGACAGTAAAAGACATGTGGGAGACAGGCAGTAAGACAGTAAAAGACATGTGGGAGACAGGCAGTAAGACAGTAAAACACATGTGGGAGACAGGCAGTAAGACAGTAAAACACATGTGGGAGACAGGCAGTAAGACAGTAAAACACATGTGGGAGACAGGTAGTAAGACAGTAAAACACATGTGGGAGACAGGCAGTAAGACATTAAAACACATGTGGGAGACAGACAGTAATACAGTAAAACACATGTGGGAGACAGACAGTAATACAGTAAAACACATGTGGGAGACAGACAGTAATACAGTAAAACACATGTGGGAGACAGACAGTAAGACAGTAAAACACATGTGGGAGACAGGCAGTAAGACAGTAAAACACATGTGGTAGACAGACAGTAATACAGTAAAACACATGTTGGAGACAGGCAGTAAGACAGTAAACCACATGTGGGAGACAGGCAGTAATACAGTAAAACACATGTGGGAGACAGGCAGTAATACAGTAAAACACATGTGGGAGACAGGCAGTAATACAGTAAAACACATGTGGGAGACAGGCAGTAAGACAGTAAAACACATGTGGGAGACAGGCAGCTAAGTTATTAGCTTCCGGAGAGCACTTACAGTCACTTATATGTGTCTCAATTTCTGACTGCAGTCTTGGGCACGAACCATAACTCATGCACATTTGATATAGCGCCTAGATTTATTTAAATAAGATTTATCAAGTGTCTTTACAATTTGCCTATGCCCTTTGACAGCATTGGTAGGGTCCTATGGTACGATTGACACAGATGTTCAACACTATACTTAGACGTCACTGACACGGTTGTCCAACACTATACTTAGACGTCATTGGTAGGGTCCTGTGTTACGATTGAAACGATTGTACAACACTATAGGCTTAGACGGATGCACGAACGAACGAACGAAAGCAATTTATTTTCAAAGGGTTGAGAATTTGGTACGCAGGCCCGTCTTCATTCTGCCTTTCTTCTCTATTACCTTTGAAACAGTATTTCATTCAACATCACTAATGAAGCTAATCTTAGACAACAAAAGAAGAATAAGCATTAAAACGCATGAAAAATAATCGAATAATACATGACTCACATGGCAATTATAAATACCACAGGAAGGTGTAATGTACCAAACATATGGGAATGTTTGTTGGCTTGTTGTCGTTTGAGGTAATTTTTCATTATTATTGTTTTTTGTTTTTAAAAAGGGGGGGGGGGGCATGTAGTCTGTACTGAGGTAGTGTTCAAACAGGGTCGACTGTATGTATAATGACTGATGGTGTCTTTGATTTCTTGTGGAAGATTGTTCTACAAATGAGCTGCAGAGTGCTAAGCTTGTTTTATATAAGTCTATCCTAGGTTTAGGGACATGGAGTATATTTAGTCGTTCACTATGTCTTGCGCTATATTTGAACAATGGTCACAGGTACCTTGGAGCATTTTGAAATAGGATTTTGTGAATTAGTTTAGCCTTATTAAAAAGTTGGCGTTTGTGGAGAGACAGTAACTGAAGACGTTCATGTAGCGTAGAATTGTCGTTAAGCTTTTCACCATTAATTAAACGCACTGCCATTTTCTGGAGTGAATTAAGGCACTTTGTTATTGATTTGGAGCATCCATCCCAGATTGTGGAGCAATCATGAATATATGTTTGTAAGTGCGAAGTATATAATTTCTTTCTTGTGTTTTCGTCAAGGAAATGTTTAATTTTGGCAAGTTGGTATAAATTTTTTTGTTGCTATTTATTTAACGAGAATATAAACATGAGAATTAAATGTTATATTTTGATCAATGATAAGACCCAGTGCCTTGTGCTCGGTTACACTTTCTGCAGGCGTGCTACCAATGTGTAGCTGAAGAGTTCTCTGCGAGTTTAGAGTGTGAAATCCTTGCCTGGTTGCTATTAACACAGATTTTGTTTTAGAAATGTTAATTTGCATGCGGTTTGCATGACTCCATTTAACCACACTATTTATTTCCTGTTGCAAGGATGATTCTAGTACATTGCAATTAATAGCGTTTGTATAAATTTGTGCAGTCGTCTGCAAATAGATCGCAGGCGACGACAGATATAAGGGAAGATCATTTATATAAATGACAAATAACAGAGGGCCAAGTATAGACCCCTGAGGTACTCTAATATTAATGGTAATGGCTTGAGATAAAGATTTATTGTGCGATACTACTTGTTTTCTGCCTTTCTTACTTACTTTCATTGCTAACTTTCACACTGTTTATTTTTATATACTTTCACACAGTTGTTAACACTGTTTATTTTTGAAAGCTTACTTTCATTGTTTCTCGTTTTTTTAAAAGATATAATAGTATGATCTATCAGATCAAATGTAGGATCTTATGTTAGGGTTGCCACGTATGTCCAACATTATACTTAGACATCATTGGTAGGTTCATATCTTAGGGTTACACGGATGTCCAACTTTATACTTGGACATCATTGGTAGAATCATATGTTAGGGTTGCCACGTATGTCCAACATTATGCTTAGACATCATTGGTAGGTTCATATCTTAGGGTTACACGGATGTCCAACATTATACTTGGATATCATTGGTAGAATCATATGTTAGGGTTGCCACGTATGTCCAACATTATGCTTAGACATCATTGGTAGGTTCATATCTTAGGGTTACACGGATGTCCAACTTTATACTTGGACATCATTGGTAGAATCATATGTTAGGGTTGACACGGATGTCCAACATTATACTTAGACATCTTTGTTAGGGTCTTATGTTAGGGTTGACACGGATGTCCAACATTATACTTAGACATCATTGGTAGAATCATATGTTAGGGTTTACACGGATGTCCAACATTATACTTAGACATCACTGGTACCGTGATATGTTAGGGTTGACACGGATGTCCAACATTATACTTAGACATCATTGGTAGGGTCTTATGTTAGAGTTGACACGGATGTCCAACATTATTCGTAGACATCATCGTTAGGGTCATATGTTAGGGTTGACACGGATGTCCAACATCATACTTAGACATCACTGGTACCGTGATATGTTAGGGTTGACACGGATGTCCAACATTATACCTAGACATCATTGGTAGGGTCTTATGTTAGAGTTGACACGGATGTCCAACATTATTCGTAGACATCATTGGTAGGGTCATATGTTAGGGTTGACACGGATGTCCAACATTATACTTAGACATCACTGGTACCGTGATATGTTAGGGTTGACACGGATGTCCAACATTATACTTAGATATCATTGGTAGGGTCATATGTTAGAGTTGACACGGATGTCCAACATTATACTTAGACATCATTGGTAGGGTCTTATGTTAGGGTTGACACGGATGTCCAACATTATACTTAGATATCATTGGTAGGGTCTTATGTTAGGGTTAACACGGATGTCCAACATTATACTTAGATATCATTGGTAGGGTCTTATGTTAGGGTTGACACGGTTGTCCATCACTATACTTAGACATAAATGGCAGGGTCATATGTTAGGGGTGACACGGATGTCCAAAATTATACTTAGACATCATTGGCAGAGTCATATGTTAGGGTTGACACGGATGTCCAACATTATACTTAGATATCATTGGTAGGGTCATATGTTAGGGTTGACACGGTTGTCCATCACTATACTTAGACATCAATGGCAGGGTCTTATGTTAGGGGTGACACGGTTGTCCAACATTATACTTAGATATCATTGGTAGGGTCATATGTTAGGGTTGACACGGATGTCCAACATTATACTTAGACATCACTGGTACAGTGATATGTTAGGGTTGACACGGATGTCCAACATTATACTTAGATATCATTGGTAGGGTCATATGTTAGGGTTGACACGGATGTCCAACATTATACTTAGACATCATTGGTAGGGTCTTATGTTAGGGGTGACACGGATGTCCAAAATTATACTTAGACATCATTGGCAGGGTCATATGTTAGGGTTGACACGGATGTCCAACATTATAATTAGATATCATTGGTAGGGTCTTATGTTAGGGTTGACACGGTTGTCCATCACTATACTTAGACATCAATGGCAGGGTCTTATGTTAGGGGTGACACGGTTGTCCAACATTATACTTAGATATCATTGGTAGGGTCATATGTTAGGGTTGACACGGATGTCCAACATTATACTTAGATATCATTGGTAGGGTCTTATGTTAGGGTTGACACGGTTGTCCATCACTATACTTAGACATCAATGGCAGGGTCATATGTTAGGGGTGACACGGATGTCCAACATGATACTTAGACATCATTGGCAGGGTCATATGTTAGGGGTGACACGGATGTCCAACATTATACTTAGAAATCATTGGTAGGGTCATATGTTAGGGTTGACACGGATGTCCAACACTATACTTAGACATCAATAGTAGGGTGGTATGTTAGGGTGCCAGATATTCCAAAGCTATACTTAGATAGTCATTGGGCAAGGACTATGTGTTAGGGTTGACACGGATGTCCAGCACTATACTTAGACATCAATGGTAGGGTCATATGTTAGGGTTGAGATATGTGTCCAACGCTATACTTAGACGTCTTTGGGAAGATCATGTGTTAGGATTGACAAAGTTGTCTAGCACTATACTTAAACGTCATTGGTAGGGCCCTATGTTATAGATAGTACAGTTGTCTAACACTATACCTAAACGTCATTGGTAGGGTCCTGTGTTAGGGTTGACAATTTTTTCCAATACTATATTGTGAAACCTCTGTTGTCATTGATAATCCGTTCGGAAAAATATCGTCTAAATCCGGAACTGGCTAAAACCGAGGCAATTATTTCCACACGAATCGATGTAAATCCAATTAATTCGTCATAGATACTCCAAAATACATACGAAAAACAAACATTTTATAGAGAATAAATATAGTGTTTAATGCTATTTTGGGCCCCAGACTAGTCCGAACTCGCAAATTCGCCGTAATTCGCAGTAACACTGTGTTTGCCAGTGCGCCTCCTGAATTTATTAAACCAGCATCTGCTGGCCTTTAAACCACTAATTACATTAGCATGTGTCCAGGCATTTTCTTAATGAAATCATCATACAACAGTCAGATCTTTCCATATATGATTGCCTTCGAAACAGAATCGCCATCTAACTGTTTATGTATCCAAATTAGTAATAACTGTTCGACATCTTCAAATGTTTTCGATCTCTGTGTCTCGTTAGCACATTCACGCCTTTCCTACATTAGCTTCCTTTATCACTTACTTTTTCGCAACAATGGAACTTATCGCTGATGGCGAAATCTCGTACATGCGGCCTATTTCAGCAATCTTAATGTCGCTCTCGTATTTTTCATTAATTTCTTGCTTCAACTCTATAGTGTTCCCGGCCTTCTTCTTCGAAGGGCTGCTGGCTCTGGAAACTTTATGTGGTCCTATGATGGAGCTAGGAGGAAAGGCTTAACTTATTAGCAAGTGATGCTTACACAACGAGAAACAATGCCAAACTGAGCAGAAGAACGCGTGGGTGCCTTTGTTTTTCGCAAAGTTAGCAGCGAGGTCACACGGGTACGCCGACGACATCCAAGGCAACCGACGGAAATCGAGACAAATTGCTCACGGAAAATATCGACGGCAACCGAAATCGACGAAAACCAACGGCAACGAAAACTGAGATTTTACTGTGATTAGACGTTATTTACACAATTGTCCAACATTTTACTTAGACGTCATTGGTAGGGTTGTTTGTTAGAGTTGACAACGTTGTCCAACACTATACTTAGACGTCATTGGTATTGACAAAATATATATTCACACAGACAGACATGAATGGACAGATGGGCAAATCGGCAGGAGCATAAGCAGATATATATGTAGACAGAAAGATTACCTCTATAAAACATCAAGCAAACCAAGCAAGTCTCGAAAATGTTCGTGAAACTCAAACCAACTCTTGGGAAAATCGAATCGAAATGCCCACTAAAACGACAACTATAAATATCCCAAAATGCGAATACATTAACAACATGAATGCTTGTTGTCTATTTTCAGGAAAATGCAAGAAGAAAAAAGTCAAGGAAGAGAAAAAGAGCTTAATAATTGGGCCCATGATTAGGAAGCGGAGCCGGGACGAGCCGCCATTTGTGGTGCCCCAGATTTTCGTGGATTATGGGAGCAGAAGAACGTCTTATGCTTCCGCTTCTGATCACATGATGCTGGGTGCATTAGCCCTTGACCTTCGGAGGTCATCAGGAAGTAGTGCTGGCAGCAGACGGACTTCTTTGGCGTCTGATTCTGACAGGTAAGTGGCTTAATGGCATTGTGGGAGCACTACGCATAGACACACACACACACACACACACACACACACACATGCACAGACAGACACAGACACATACAGACACACACATAAACACATACACACACGCGCGCACACACATGCTTACATTCACTCTTACACGCACATACGTGCTTATATACACACTGGCACACATGCTTACATACATAATTACATACATACACATATTTACACACACATGCTTACACACACTTACACACACATGTTTACACACACTTACACACAGATGTCAACATACACACACACACTTACACACAGATGCCAACACACACACACACTTACACACAAGCTTACATACACACATATGCTCACACACATATGCTTACATACATGCTTACACACACCCAGACACACATGCTTACACACTTACACAGACAAAGACAAGGTTTGGGAAACAGTCTATCAACGCTCATATACTATTTATAAAACAAGACGGGAATTTACAGGAGAAAGGATCGACTCAACTGCACTGGGTTTGATTCCATAAGGCTTGGTTTTTTTCACAGACCGGTCTGCCGACAGCCTGATACAGAGGAGGAACTTTGTGACTCCAGAGATGATCGTCGGGTGTCTACAAGAAAATTGCACTCATAAAACGAATGACGAAAACTGGAATCGAACCCACGAACTACAGAGCGCTAGGCAGGCTGCTGAATCACTATGAACTAGAAAGTCAAGGGTGAATGATATAAACATTGATGAACTAGAAAGTAAAGGATGAATGATATAAATATTGATGAACTAGAAAGTAAAGGGTGAATGATATAAATATTGATGAACTAGACAGTAAAGAGTGAATGATATAAATGTTGATGAGCTAGAAAGTAAAGGGTGAATGATATAAATATTGATGAACTAGAAAGTGCAGGGTGAATGATATAAATATTGATGAACTAGAAAGTAAATATTGATGAACTAGACAGTAAAGGGTGAATGATAAAAATATTGATGAACTAGAAAGTAAAGGGTGAATGATATAAATATTGATGAACTAGAAATTAAAAGGTGAATGATATAAATATTGATGAGCTAGAAAGTCAGTGGTAATGATATGAGCTAAAACAAAGACAAAGTAAACACGTAACAGATAATACCGTTCGGGTATGAAATGTTAAGTGTTCACATATACTATATTACGGGATATTGAGGTGAGGTGAGAAGTTCCCTTCCTCTCCTCCCCAGACAATTCCAAGAAGAAAATTATCCGGTGCAAATACGTACGCCACCGCTGCATCTTCAAGGATCTGTTGCGTTGATCAAGAACCGCATCATAGACATTTCATATTCGCTCCGTCCTCATCTTCAACAAACAGCAAAAATCCCCAATACTAATTTTACCAGTTTTAGTCTGGTTATGTGTCCGTCTGGCCTTTTATCAGAGTATTGAATGTCAGCTAGAGCCTCTGGTCACTCTCTGTCGCACCATATACCCCAGGCCATCATCATTTATCTGTTCTGCCACACTATACACACGGTGCCATACCTTGACCATATCTGCCTTATCGTGAACCAGTACCCTGCACGGCGGTATTATTGAATGTGTCTTTATACGTATGTGTATGCGGGTAAAAATACCAAGACAACACAGATATGCCATTATCCTCTACGCACCAACATACAGGCAGAACAATTTAACAGACAGAATAATGTAGTGACTTGTAGTTGTACTGCTGCGAAGATAGAATTTGTTGCATAATGTCCATCTTTCCCTTGGGTGTTTGTGTGGGTTGTTGCAGCATCAACAACTAACGTACCAGCACACAGACTGTACTTAATCTCCGTACCCCAGGGAGTCACATCAGGTGATCGGATTGGCCGTGTAGAAAACAGGGTGAGATAAGCATCCATACTCGAACTATGACTTTCCAGGTGTGTGACCTCGTTGCTATAGAAACAGCCTTGACTGTTTTCTCGTCTGCTTTGTGTTTCTGAAGTGAAAGAAAACAGCTAATAGCATTTCTGATTGGCTGCTTTATTTTATGCATTTTAATTACCGAGGGCAAGAGATGACAAGATTGAGGGAAAAAGAACAAGGGAAAGACAGAGAAGTCAATATCTGGATGGCCTGATGAAATGGCATGGTCGAGACATGTACACGGAGCTGATCCACGACTTTGGTGATCACGTGAAGTACAAATCATGACTGCCACGCTTATCAACATGACACATGACGATGAAGGCGAAAATTACTAACAGCGAAGAAGAACAAGGAGAAGAAGGAAACAAAGCGTACAAATGGTAATTCCCACATCAGATACTGCCGATGGGATGTAATGTAATGGTTCTTCACAAATTCTAGGCTACGACATGTGAGGTGGTGTAGCTTGTACTCTTCTTCTGGCGTCTTTTTTTTTTTCTTTGAAAAAAATCGCAGACAATTATCCTCTACAAATTTTAACGAGGCCGGGTCGACCCCCCCAAGCCACCCTGTTCGAAAGAACATAAGCCGCCTCTGCTGGGGCTTTACCTCGGACCACTGTCTTTGCGGGCAAACAAGCTAACCAATCAGCCATCGCCTTTCCGCATTGCGTTTTCATGTTAAACATAAAAAAGGCTGACATTTAGAAAGGAGGCAGGCCGAGTTAGCAGCTTAAAATCAGATTGTTTTTTCTCCTCATCTGTCGCATGGACGGCTTAGCGTTTCTAGAACAATCCGTTTTTGTTTGGAACGAAAGATGACACTAAAGATGGCGGCTTGTAGCTCTTCAAAATAGGAAACCATTATTTAATAAACAAGTTGAATCGCCGTTTTTGTCAGCGCGGAATGACGTCATAAGATGGCGGGTTGAAACTAAAAAAAAAAAAATCTGGCGTGGGACATCTGATGTTGTCATATATCTTCAAGACTGCTAACACGTGATCTGCCTATAGAGGACTAGGGAAGTACCGAGGCCGTTATAGATACATGGTTTAATTATGTGTATGCACAGGAGGTCAGCGTGGCAGAATAAATAAGAACGTTCGTTCTTAAGTATCGGGAGCGCTGATGCCGAGGAAGCGGATCCAACCTGTACACCGGTCAGTTGGCCTGTAATAATGACTTCTCGTCCTTATCTAGGGAGCGTACACTACAAGTACCTCAGAAGTCGGAATTGGTTCGCCTGATGGCGAGGGACACTGGTAATAGGGAAAGCTAATCCACAAACAAAAGTCAGCCTATTGCACAAGATGTAGTAACACGTGACTGGACTAGCTTGAGGTGAGAGCCGTGCGGTAGGTTTTCTCAGAATGATGCAAGTCTTCCAGATGCCTCCCCTTAATGATGCAAATCTTGGAAATACCGCCCCTACTTCGCCGCTTATGCCGCCCCCCTTAGGCTGCCCCCCTGATGTGGTGCCTCTCTGTATCATAGCACGGCACGGCGCTGCTTGAGCCCACAACGATCGACCACTTAAAAATGTGTATGTGCTGATGCTCAAGCAAAGAGCGGAAATGGAGATAGGAATGTATAAGTACTAGATACCATAATAAGTACCACTAAGTTATGATGGAATGGCGGGCGCAGTGGATAGCGAACTGCGCTGGTAATATCATGAGCACGAACAGACGCGGGTTTGATTCCTGGGCTCTTCGTTTGTCAAAGTGAGGGCAAGACGGCACCTTGCTGGAGGCAATTTGATAACGCTGTGCATACTAAGGCATACTAGCCACAACCCATGGTGGAGACAATTTGTTACGTTGTGCATACTAAGGCACACTAGCCACAACCCATGGCGGAGACAATTTGTTACGTTGTGCATACTAAGGCACACTAGCCACAACCCATGGCGGAGACAATTTGTTACGTTGTGCATACTAAGGCACACTAGCCACAACCCATGGCGGAGGCAATTTGTTACGTTGTGCATACTAAGGCACACTAGCCACAACCATGGCGGAGACAATTTGTTACGTTGTGCATACTAAGGCACACTAGCCACAACCCATGGCGGAGACAATTTGTTACGTTGTGCATACTAAGGCCACTAGCCACAACCCATGGCGGAGGACAATTTGTTACGTTGTGCATACTAAGGGCACACTAGCCACAAACCCATGGCGGAGACAATTTGTTACGTTGTGCTACTAAGGCACATACTAGCCACAACCCATGGCGGAGACAATTTGTTACGTTGTGCATACTAAGGCACACTAGCCACAACCCTATGGCGGAGACAATTTGTTTACGTTGTGCATACTAAGGCACACTAGCCACAACCCATGGCGGAGACAATTTGTTACGTTGTGCATACTAAGGCAACACTAGCCCACAACCCATGGCGGAGACAATTTGTTACGTTGTGCATACTAAGGCACACTAGCCACAACCCATGGCGGAGACAATTTGTTACGTTGTGCATACTAAGGCAATACTAGCCACAACCCTATGGCGGAGACAATTTGTTACGGTTGTGCATACTAAGGCAACTAGCCACAACCCCATGGCGGAGACAATTTGTTACGTTTTTGCATACTAAGGCACACTAGCCACAACCCATGGCGGAGACAATTTGTTACGTTGTGCATACTAAGGGACACTAGCCACAACCCATGGCGGAGACATTTGTTACGTGTGCATACTAAGGCATACTAGCCACAAACCCCTGGCGGAGACAATTTGTTACGTTGTTTCATACTAAGGCACACTAGCCACAACCCATGGCGGAGACAATTGTTACGTTGTGCATACTAAGGCACACTAGCCACAACCCATGGCGGAGACAATTTGTTACGTTGTGCATACTAAGGCACACTAGCCACAACCCATGGCGGAGACAATTTGTTACGTTGTGCATACTAAGGCATACTAGCCACAACCCATGGCGGAGACAATTTGTTACGTTGTGCATACTAAGGCACACTAGCCACAACCCATGGCGGAGACCAGATATGAAGTTAAACCTCTCAATAGCACAAAGCCTGGGTTGAATTGTATAAACTATGTGTTGCTCATGCAGCATGATCCCTCTCTCGGCCTACCCAGTTTACTCCAAAAATGATTGATTGATTGATTGATTGATTTAGGAACCGACATCACAGTATTCGGGGCATTCCCATAAGCGCTCCGTCCCCGTCCTCAGAAGCCAGCGAAGAGTTCCAACCCCAATAGTACCAGTAGCAATCTGATTATATGTGCGTCTCGCCTTTCCTCTAAGCGTCGAGCATCGGCCAGATCCCCTCGTCACTCCACGCTGTCGCATTCTTGCCAGACCATGGTGATCCATTTGCTCCTCCGAGGTGTACACGTGCTCCCATAAGGCCGCAACCACGTCTGCCCTATCATGCATCAATACTCCACCAGGTTTTGCAGAGCCAGCCAGTCTGTCTGCCTGTTCATTCCCCAGCACACCAGCATGCCCCGGAGAAAAGATCCAGACGATGCTTGCCACCCGTGACTTCCGAAGCGAAGCAAGCCACTCTGCACGAAGCTTGCCTGTCCTCACCCCACTCAGCGTGCTTTCTGAGGAAAGGTAACACCAATACATCTGGAACAAGACCAGCTGCAGAAGGTGCCCGATCAGCAAAGCAGTGCTCTAACTGTACACCTGTTGGAGCTTCATCCTAGACCAGTTGCCGACCAAGGCTTAGGGACTGGTCTGACCTGTGATGACATGAAGTCTATAGGTTTCATTTCCTCGCGCTAGGATCAGGCTTGTATCCTCCCAATTTCCCGAGGCCGTCCCCTCAGTGTGACGTGTCGGGTTTGGTGAGCGCTGCCTAACATTCCAAGACATTCTTTAAGCTGCCATAAAGCTCAAGTTGACTGCAGCTGTTTCTTCTTGAATACATCAAGTTGACTGCAGCTATTTCTTCTTGAATACATCAAGTTGACTGCAACTGGTTCTACTTGAATACATCAAGTTGACTGCAACTGTTTCTTCTTGAATACATCAAGTTGACTGCAACTGTTTCTTCTTGAATACATAAAGTTGACTGCAACTGGTTCTTCTTGAATATATAAAGTTGACTGCAACTGTTTCTTCTTGAATACATCAAGTTGACTGCAACTGTTTCTTCTTGAATACATAAAGTTGACTGCAACTGTTTCTTCTTAAATACATCAGGTTGACTGCAGCTGTTTCTTCTTGAATACATCAAGTTGACTGCAACTGTTTCTTCTTGAATACATCAAGTTGACTGAAACTGTTTCTTCTTGAATACACCAAGTTGACTGCAACTATTTCTTCTTAAATACATCAAGTTGACTGCAACTATTTCTTCTTGAATACATCAAGTTGACTGCAACAGGTTCTACTTGAATACATCAAGTTGACTGCAACTGTTTCTTCTTGAATACATCAAGTCGACTGCAACTGTTTCTTCTTGAATACATAAAGTTGACTGCAACTGGTTCTACTTGAATATATAAAGTTGACTGCAACTGTTTCTTCTTGAATACATCAAGTTGACTGCAACTGTTTCTTCTTGAATACATAAAGTTGACTGCAACTGTTTCTTCTTAACTACATCAGGTTGACTGCAGCTGTTTCTTCTTGAATACATCAAGTTGACTGCAACTGTTTCTTCTTGAAAACATAAAGTTGACTGCAACTGGTTCTACTTGAATACATAAAGTTGACTGCAACTGTTTCTACTTGAATACATCAAGTTGACTGCAACTGTTTCTTCTTGAATATATAAAGTTGATTGCAATATTTCTTCTTGAATACATCAAGTTGAACTGCAACTATTTCTTCTTGAAATACATCAAGTTTTACTGCAACTGGTTCTACTTGAATACATCAAGTTGACTGCAGCTGTTTCTTCTTGAATAATAAGTGACTGCAACTTTCTCTTGAATACATCAGTTTGACATCAATAGTAGGGTGGTATGTTAGGGTTGAGATATGTGTCCAAAGCTATACTTAGATGTCTTTGGGAAGATCATGTGTTAGGGTTGACACGGATGTCCAACACTATACTTAGACATCAATGGTAGGGTCGTATGTTAGGGTTGAGATATGTGTCCAAAGCTATACTTAGACGTCTTTGGGAAGATCATGAGGATTGACTAAGTTGTCTAGCACTATACTTAAACGTCATTGGTAGGGCCCTATGTTATAGATAGTACAGTTGTCTAACACTATACCTAAACGTCATTGGTAGGGTCCTGTGTTAGGGTTGACACTTTTTTCCAATACTATATTGTGAAACCTCTGTTGTCATTGATAATCCGTTCGGAAAAATATCGTCTAAATCCGGAACTGGCAAAAACGAGGCAATTATTTCACACAATCGATGAAAACCCAAATTTAATTCGTCATAGATACTCCAAAATACATACAAAAAAAACAAACATTTTATAGAGAATAAATATAGTGTTTTAATGCTATTTTGGGCCCCAGACTAGTCCGAACTCGCAATTCGCCGTAATTCGCAGTAAACTGTGTTGCCAGTGCGCCTCCTGAATTTATTAAACCAGCATCTGCTGGCCTTTAACCACTAATTACATTAGCATGTGTCCAGGCTTTTTCTTAATAAAATCATCATACAACAGTCAGATCTTTCCATATATGATTGCCTTCGAAACAGAATCGCCATCTAACTGTTTATGTATCCAAATTAATAATAACTGTTCGACATCTTCAAATGTTTTCGATCTCGTGTCTAGTTAGCACATTCACGCCTTTCCTACATTAGCTTCCTTTATCACTTACTTTTTCGCAACAATGGAACTTATCGCTGATGGCGAAATCTCGTACATGCGGCCTATTTCAGCAATCTTAATGTCGCTCTCGTATTTTCTTTAAATTTCTTGCTTAAAACTCTATCGTGTTCCCGGCCTTCTTCTTCGAAGGGCTGCGGGCTCGGGAAACTTTATGTGGTCCTATGATGGAGCTAGGGGGAAAGGCTTAACTTATTAAAGTGATGCTTACACAACGAGAAACAATGCCAAACTGAGCAGAAGAACGCATGGGTGCCTTTGTTTTTCGCAAAGTTAGCAGCGAGGTCACACGGGTACGCGGACGAAATCCAAGGCAACCGACGGAAACCGAGACAAATTGTTCAAGAAAAATATCAACGACAACCGAAATAGACGAAAACCACGGCAACGAAAACTGAGATTTTACTGTGATTAGACGTTATTGACACAGTTGTCCAACATTTTACTTAGACGTTATTGGCACAGTCGTCCAATAATTTACTTAGACGTCATTGGTAGGGTTGTTTGTTAGAGTTGACAACGTTGTCCAACACTATCTTAGACGTCATTGGTATTGAAAAATATATATTCACACAGACAGACATGATGGACAGAGGGGCAAATGGGCAGGAGCATAAGCAGATATATATGTAGACAGAAAGATTACCTCTATAAAACATCAAGCAACCAAGCAGTCCTCGAAATGTTCGTGAAACTAAAACCAACTCTTTGGGAAAATCAAATCGAAATGCTCACTAAACAACAACGATAAATAGCCCAAAATGCGAATACATTAACAACATGAATGCTTGTTGTCTATTTTCAGAAAATGCAAGAAGAAAAAAGTCAAGGAAGAGAAAAAGAGCTTAATAATTGGGCCCATGATTAGGAAGCGGAGCCGGGACGAGCCGCCATTTGTGTCCCCCAAATTTTTTCGTGGATTATGGGAGCAGAAGAACGTCTTATGCTTCCGCTTCTGATCACATGATGCTGGGTGCTTAGCCCTTGACCTTCGGAGGTCGTCAGGAAGTAGTGCTGGCAGCAGGCGGACTTCTTTGGCGTCTGATTCTGACAGGTAAGTGGCAATGGCATTGTGGGAGCACTACGCATAGACACACACACACACACACACACACACACACACATGCACAGACAACACAGACAAACAAAACACACACATAAACACATACACACACGCCCCCAAAACACATGCTTACATTCACTCTTACACGCACATACGTGTTATATACACACTAGCAACATCCCTTTTTACTACTACATACTACATACACATATTTACACACACATGTTTACACACACTTACACCAATGTCAACATACACACACACATTTACACACAGATGCCAACACACACACACCTTACACACAAGCTTACATACACACATATGCTCACACACATATGCTTACATACATGCTTAAAACACCCAGACACACATGCTTACACATTACACAGAAAAAGACAAGGTTTGGGAAACAGTCTATCAACGCTCATATACTATTTATAAAACAAGACGGGAATTACAGGAGAAAGGATCGACTCAACAGCACTGGGTTTGTTTCCCATAAGGTTTGGGTTTTTTTTTCACAGACCGGTCTGCCGACAGCCTGATACAGAGGGGGAAAACTTTGTGACTCCAGAGATGATCGTCGGGTGTCTACAAGAAATTGCACTCATAAAACGAATGACGAAAACTGGAATCGAATCCACGAACTACAGAGCGCTAGGCAGGCTGCTGAATCACTATGAACTAGAAAGTCAAGGGTGAATGATATAAACATTGATGAACTAGAAAGTAAAGGATGAATTATATAAATATTGATGAACTAGAAAGTAAAGGGTGAATGATATAAATATTGATGAACTAGACAGTAAAGAGTGAATGATATAAATGTTGATGAGCTAGAAAGTAAAGGGTGAATGATATAAATATTGATGAACTAGAAAGTAAAGGGTGAATGATATAAATATCGATGAACTAGAAAGTAAAGGGTGAATGATATAAATATTGATGAACTAGAAAGTACAGGGTGAATGATATAAATATTGATGAACTAGACAGTAAAGGGTGAATGATAAAAATATTGATGAACTAGAAAGTAAAGGGTGAATGATATAAATATTGATGAACTAGAAATTAAAGGTGAATGATATAAATTTGATGAGCTAGAAAGTCAGTGGTAATGATATGAGCTAAAACAAAGACAAGTAAACACGTAACAGATAATACCGTTCGGGTATGAAATGTTAAGTGTTCACATATACTATATTACGGGATATTGAGGTGAGGTGAGAAGTTCCCTTCCTTCCCCCCCAACAATTCCAAGAAGAAAATTATCCGTGCAAATACGTACGCCACCGCTGCATCTTCAAGGATCTGTTGCGTTGAATCAAGAACCGCATCATAGACATTTCATATTCGCTCCGTCCTCATCTTCAACAAACAGCAAAAATCCCCAATACTAATTTTACCAGTTTTAGTCTGGTTATGTGTCCGTCTGGCCTTTTATCAGAGTATTGAATGTCAGCTAGAGCCTCTGGTCACTCTCTATCGCACCATATACCCCAGGCCACCATCATTTATCTGTTCTGCCACACTATACACACGGTGCCATACCTTGACCATATCTGCCTTATCGTAAACCAGTACCCCGCACGGCGGTATTATTGAATGTGTCTTTATACGTATGTGTAGCGGGTAAAAATACCAAGACAACAGATATGCCATTATCCTCTACGCACCAACATACGGGCAGAACAATTTAACAGACAGAATAGTAGTGACTTGTAGTTGTACTGCTGCGAAGATAATTTGTTGCATAATGTCCATTTTTCCCTTGGGTGTTTGTGTGGGTTGTTGCAGCATCAACAATAACGTACCAGCACACAGACTGTATTAATCTCCGTCCCCCCGGAGTCACATCAGGTGATGGGTTTGGCCGTGTAGAAAACGGGGTGAGATAAGCCCATACTCGAACTATGACTTTCCGGTGTGTGACCTCGTTGCTATAGAAACAGCCTTGACTGTTTTCTCTTTGCTTTGTTTTTCTGAAGTGAAAGAAAACAGTAATACATTTCTGTTTGGGCTGCTTATTTTATGCATTTTAATTACCGAGGGCAAGAGATACAAGATTGGGGGAAAAGAACAAGGAAGACAGAGAAGTAAATATCTGGATGCCTGATAAAATGGCATGGTCGGACATGTACACGGAGCTGACCCACGACTTTGGTGATCACGTGAAGTACAAATCATGACTGCCACGCTTATCAACATGACACATGACGATAAAGGCAAAAATTACTAACAGCGAAGAAGAACAAGGAGAAAAAGGGAAAAAAAAGCGTACAATGGTAATTCCCACATCAGATACTGCCGATGGGATGTAATGTAATGGTTTTTCAAAATTCTAGGCTACGACATGGAGGGGTGTAGCTTGTACCCTTCTTTGGCGTCTTTTTTTTTTTTTAAAAAAAGATCGCAGACAATTATCCTCTACAAATTTTAACGGGGCCGGGTCGACCCCCCCAAGCCCCCCTGTTCGAAAGAACATAAGCCCCTCGGGGGCTTTACCTCGGCCCACTGTTTTTGCGGGCAACAAGCAAACCAATCAGCCATCGCCTTTCCGCATTGCGTTTTCATGTTAAACATAAAAAAGGCTGACATTAGAAAGGAGGCAGGCCGAGTTAGCAGCTTAAAATCAGATTGTTTTTTCTCCTCATCTGTCGCATGACGGCTTAGCGTTTCTAGAACAATCCGTTTTTTTGGGAACGAAAGATGACACTAAAGATGGCGGCTTGTAGCTCTTCAAATAGGAAACCTTTATTTAATAAACAAGTTGAATCGCCGTTTTTGTCAGCGCGGAATGACGTCATAAGATGGCGGGTTAAAACAAAAAAAAAAAAAAACTGGCGTGGGACATCTGATGTTGTCATATATCTTCAAGACTGCTAACACGTGATCTCCTATAGAGGACTAGGGAAGTCCCGAGGCCTTTATAGATACATGGTTTAATTATGTGTATGCACGGGGGGTCAGCGTGGCAGAATAAATAAGACGTTCGTTCTTTGTATCGGGAGCGCTGATGCCGAGGAAGCGGATCCAACCTGTACACCGGTCAGTTGGCCTGTAATAATGACTTCTCGTCCTTATCTAGGGAGCGTACACTACAGTACCTCAGAAGTGGGAAATTTTGGTTCGCCTGATGGCGAGGGACACTGGTAATGGGGAAAAGCTAATCCACAAACAAAAGTCAGCCCATGCACAGATGTGGAAACACGTGCTGGACTAGCTTGGGTGAGAGCCGTGCGGTAGGTTTTCTCAGAATGATGCAAGTCTTCCAGATGCCCCCCCTTTAAATGATGCAATCTTGGAAATACCCCCCCTTTCGCCCTTATGCCGCCCCCCTTAGGCTGCCCCCCTGATGTGGTCCTCTCTGTATCATAGCACGGCACGGCGCTGCTTGAGCCCACAACGATAGACCACTTAAAAATGTGTATGTGCTGATGCTCAAGCAAAGAGCGGAAATGGAGATAGGAATGTATAAGTACTAGATACCATAATAAGTACCCCTAATTATGAGGAATGGCGGGCGCAGTGGATAGCGAACTGCGCTGGTAATATCATGAGCATGAACAGACGCGGGTTTGACTCCTGGCTCTTCGTTTGTCAAAGTGAGGGCAAGACGGCACCTTGCTGGAGGCAATTTGTAACGCTGTGCATACTAAGGCATACTAGCCACAACCCATGTGGAGACAATTTTTACGTTGTGCATACTAAGGCATACTACCCAAACCCCTGGTGGAGACAATTTGTTACTTGTGCATACTAAGGCCACTAGCCACAACCCTGGCGGAGACAAATTTTTTACGTTGTGCATACTAAGGCACACTAGCCACAACAAATGGCGGAGGCAATTTGTTACGTTGTGTATACTAAGGCACACTAGCCACAAACCCCTGGCGGCGACAATTTGTTACGTTGTGCATACTAAGGCACACTACCACAAACCCCTGGGGGAGACAATTTGTTTCGTTGTGCATACTAAGGCACATTAGCCACAACCCATGGCGGAGGCAATTTGTTACTTGTGCATACTAAGGCACACTAGCCACAACCATGGCGGAGACAATTTGTTACGTTGTGCTACTAAGGTACTACCCAACCCATGGCGGAGACAATTTTTTACGTTGTGCATACTAAGGCACACTGCCCAACCTATGGCGAGACAATTTGTTTTCGTTGTGCATACTAAGCACACTAGCCACAACCCCTGGCGGGACAATTTTTTACGTTGTGCATACTAAGGCACACTACCCACAACCCATGGCGGAGACAATTTGTACGTTGTGCATACTAAGGCACACTAGCCACAACCCATGGCGGAGACAATTTTTTTCGTTGGCATACTAAGGCATACTAGCCACAACCCATGGGGGAGACAATTTTTTACGTTGTGCATACTAAGGATACTAGCCACAACCCATGGCGGAGACAAAATTTTTTACGTTTTTGCATACTAAGGCACATAGCCACAACCCATGGCGGAGACAATTTGTTACGTTGTGCATACTAAGCACACTAGCCACAACCCCCTGGCGGAGACATTTGTTACGTGTGCATACTAAGGCATACTACCCCACCCATGGCGGAGACAATTTGTTACGTTTGCATACTAAGGCACACTAGCCACAACCCATGGCGGAGACAATTTTTACGTTGTGCATACTAAGGCACACTAGCCACAACCCATGGCGGAGACAATTTGTTACGTTGTGCATACTAAGGCACACTAGCCACAACCCATGGCGGAGACAATTTGTTACGTTGTGCATACTAAGGCACACTAGCCACAACCCATGGCGGAGACAATTTGTTACGTTGTGCATACTAAGGCACACTAGCCACAACCCATGGCGGAGACCAGATATGAAGTTAAACCTCTCAATAGCACAAGCCTGGGTTGAAATTTTATAACTATGTTTGCTCATGCAGCATGATCCCTCTCTCGGCCTACCCAGTTTACTCCAAAAATGATTGATTGATTGATTTGATTTAGGAACCGACATCACAGTATTCGGGGCATTCCCATAAGCGCTCCGTCCCCGTCCTCAGAAGCCAGCGAAGAGTTCCAACCCCAATAGTACCAGTAGCAATCTGATTATATGTGCGTTTCGCCTTCCTCTAAAGCGTCGAGCATCGGCCAGATCCCCTCGTCACCTCCATGCTTGTCGCATTCTTTGCATGACCATGGTGATCCATTTGCTCCTCCGGGTGTACACGTGCTCCCCATAAGGCACGCAACCAACGTCTGCCCTATCATGCATCAATACTCCACCAGGTTTTGCAGAGCCAGCCAGTCTGTCTGCCTGTTCATTCCCAAGCACACCAGCATGCCCCGGAGAAAAAGATCCAGACGATGCTTGCCACCCGTGACTTCCGAAGCGAAGCAAGCACTCTGCACGAAGCTTGCCTGTCCTACCCCCCTCAGCGTGCTTTCTGAGGAAAGGTAAAACCAAAACATCTGGAACAAGACCAGCTGCAGAAAGGGGCCCATCAGCAAAGCAGTGCTCTAACTGTACACCTGTTGGAGCTTCATCTAGACCAGTTGCCGACCAAGGCTTAGGGGCTGGTTTACCTGTGATGACATGAAGTCTATAGGTTTCATTTCCTCGCGCTAGGATCAGGCTTGTATCCTCCCAATTTCCCCAGGCCGTCCCCTCAGTGTGACGTGTGGGGTTTTGGGGAGCGCTGCCTAACATTCCAAACATTCTTTAAACTGCCATAAAGCTCAAGTTTTACTGCAGCTGTTTCTTCTTGAATACATCAAGTTGACTGCAGCTATTTCTTCTTGAATACATCAAGTTGACTGCAACTGGTTCTACTTGAATACATCAAGTTGACTGCAACTGTTTCTTCTTGAATACATCAAGTTGACTGCAACTGTTTCTTCTTGAATACATAAAGTTGACTGCAACTGGTTCTACTTGAATATATAAAGTTGACTGCAACTGTTTCTTCTTGAATACATCAAGTTGACTGCAACTGTTTCTTCTTGAATACATAAAGTTGACTGCAACTGTTTCTTCTTAAATACATCAGGTTGACTGCAGCTGTTTCTTCTTGAATACATCAAGTTGACTGCAACTGTTTCTTCTTGAATACATCAAGTTGACTGAAACTGTTTCTTCTTGAATACACCAAGTTGACTGCAACTATTTCTTCTTAAATACATCAAGTTGACTGCAACTATTTCTTCTTGAATACATCAAGTTGACTGCAACAGGTTCTACTTGAATACATCAAGTTGACTGCAACTGTTTCTTCTTAAATACATCAAGTCGACTGCAACTGTTTCTTCTTGAATACATCAAGTTGACTGCAACTGGTTCTACTTGAATATATAAAGTTGACTGCAACTGTTTCTTCTTGAATACATCAAGTTGACTGCAACTGTTTCTTCTTGAATACATAAAGTTGACTGCAACTGTTTCTTCTTAAATACATCAGGTTGACTGCAGCTGTTTCTTCTTGAATACATCAAGTTGACTGCAACTGTTTCTTCTTGAAAACATAAAGTTGACTGCAACTGGTTCTACTTGAATACATCAAGTTGACTGCAACTGTTTCTACTTGAATACATCAAGTTGACTGCAACTGTTTCTTCTTGAATATATAAAGTTGATTGCAACTATTTCTTCTTGAATACATCAAGTTAACTGCAACTGGTTCTACTTGAATACATCAAGTTGACTGCAGCTGTTTCTTCTTGAATACATCAAGTTGACTGCAACTGGTTCTACTTGAATACATCAAGTTGACTGCAACTGTTTCTTCTTGAATACATCAAGTTGATTGCAACTGGTTCTACTTGAATACATCAAGTTGACTGCAACTGTTTCTTCTTGAATATATAAAGGTGACTGCAACTATTTATTCTTGAATACATCAAGTTGACTACAACTATTTCTTCTTGAATACATCAAGTTGACTGCAACTATTTCTTCTTGAATACATCAAGTTGACTGCAACTGGTTCTACTTGAATACATCAAGTTTACTGCAACTGGTTTTACTTGAATACATCAGTTGACTGCAACTGTTTCTTCTTGAATATATAAAGTTGACTGCAACTATTTTTTCCTGAATACATCAAGTTGACTGCAACTATTTCTTCTTGAATACATCAAGTTGACTGCAACTATTTCTTTTTGAATACATCAATTTGACTGAAACTGTTTCTTCTTGAATACATCAAGTTGACTGCAACTGGTTCTACTTGAATACCTCAAGTTGACTGCAACTGGTTCTACTTGAATACATCAAGTTGACTGCAACTGTTTCTTCTTGAATACATCAAGTTGACTGAAACTGTTTTTTCTTTAATACATCAAGTTGACTGAAACTGTTTCTTCTTTAATACATCAAGTTGACTGCAACTGTTTCTTCTTGAATACATCAAGTTGACTGCAGCTGTTTCTTCTTGAATACATCAAGTTGACTGCAACTGTTTCTACTTGAATACATCAAGTTGACTGCAACTGTTTCTTCTTGAATACATCAAGTTGACTGAAACTGTGTGTTCTTTAATACATCAAGTTGACTGAAACTGTTTCTTCTTGAATACATCAAGTTGACTGCAACTGTTTCTTCTTGAATACATCAAGTTGACTGCAGCTGTTTCTTCTTGAATACATCAAGTTGACGTCTTTGCCCCAAAGTTTTGTGAGAATGTACTAGAAGCCGCTGTCCGCCTTCTTTTCTGTATGTTCCACGAGAATCCCGCTGCCACCACATTTTACTGAATGTTGTGTGTGGTGGAGTTAGCTCAATCCACCATGTCAGCAAGAAGACACGATAGCCATTGCAACTGCCCTGGCAAGACGTGCGTGTACATTACAGTGGCATCAATGAGATTGTGTGATATCTATTTCAGCATAAAATGGGTGAAACTATTCACGTTATATCATATTTAATTCTGCAGTATGCACCTGATGAAATACGACAAAATATTATCATCATCATTTGGTCACCTGTCTTCGGATAAAGGCGATCAAGGAATTTCCACATATTTCCGTCCCTGCTGCTCTGGATCAATTACATTGATGGTATTCCTCTGAACCAAACTGATAAATCCCACTACCTTTAGAGGGGGGAGGGGGCGGAGCGGGGCAATCAGATCTTAAATTGGAATATTCATAACAGAGATTAAGAGCACAATAAGTCGAAAGAAAGCTGCATTTCAGAAAATGAAAAGCATCTTATGCAATAAGTTACTATAGTGTACTGTCAGAACAAGAGTGTTGAAATGTTATACGGAACATATTTTGATGTCTGCTAGTGGATCATGGAACATGAAAGAAAGTTTAGGAAGAGCTTGGAAGCAATGGAGATGTGGTTCCTGGGCCGAATGTTACAAACACCTTAGAGTGCCAGAATAACTAAGAACGATTGCCTAGAAGAGTATATACAATCATAAGAAGAATATAAACAGCTTTAGTCATGCATTGAGAAGAGAGGCAGTGGAAAACATTGTCACCACTGAAAAGATCAGTGCGATAAAAGGTAGACCAAGAGAAATAACTCTGTATGGACGGAAACAGTGGCATGGAGCAATACAATCAGCAGAACTGATTCAGAACACTAATGACCGACATCTTAGGAGAGACATGAACGCTTACGCCAGGTGGCGGGGCTCATGATGGTAATGACAAGTGTATGTTTCTGTGTCTAGATGATCTCTGGCTTCGTCTCTTAGGATAGATGCAAGTACTGATCATACAACTCCACACAAAGCTAATATTTTCAATGTCCATCATCTCATCCTGGACATTTCTCAGACCAGTACACCTCGTTGACCACCCCCCCCCCCCCCCCCCCCCCCCCCCCCATCATGGCAGTCATTCCGCATCGCTGCCCGGACAGTTAAGTCAAAGACCTTAGTCAAATCCCACACACTATTACTGTATAACTTGTTGGCTGTGCGTCCCTTCACATGACCAGCGTATGGATCGTGCTGATGTTATTAGTGTCCTTAGGAAGATGTGGAGAGCGGCGGAATCCACATCGTTGTCCAGAATGAGAGATTTGGGAGTAAGAATTGGTACAGCCGGACATGAATGAGGCTGAATGAGGAGGAGAGGGAAGGTGGAGGGTTGGGGTGGGTGGTCAACTAACTAACTAACTAACTAACTAACTAACTAACTAACTAACTAACTAACTAACTAACTACTAACTAACTAACTGATTGATTGATTGATTGATTGATTTAGGAATCGACATCACAGCATTCGGGGCATTCCCATAAGTGCTCCGTCCCCATCCTCAGCAGCCAGCGAAGAGTTCCAACACTAATAGTACCAGTAGCAATCTGATTATAAGTCCGTCTCGCCTTTCCTTTGAGCTTTGAGCGTCGGCCAGATCCCTTCGTCACTCCTCGTTGTCTCATTCTTGCCAGACCATGGTAATCCATTTGCTCCTCCGAGGTGTGCACGTGCTCCCACAAGGCCGCAACCACGTCTGCCTTGTCATGTATCAATACTCCACCAAGTTCTGCAGAGCCAGCCAATCTGTCCGCCTGTTCATTTCCCAGCACACCGGCATGCCCCGGAGAAAAGATCCAGGCGATGCTTGTCACCCGTGACCTCCGAAGCGAAGCAAGCCACTCCGCACGAAGTCTGCCCGTCCTCACCCTCGTCAGCATGCTTTCTGAGTCAGTTACAATCACGATGTGTGTGTGTGTGTGTCGTATTCTCCATCCAGCGGAGAGCCGCAGTGACTGCCTCCACTTCCATTCTTAAGCTGGATGTTGTGGTATCATATGCCAGGCTCTCCTGCCCCAAACATCGACCATTAGCTTTGGCTATGAACCCCCAGCCACTTCTCTCACCTCTTGACACCGAACCATCTGTGTAGATAATCACATCACTCGAGTGAGCATTGTCCTGAATTAGTTGCTGGATTTCCACTTCCGTGGCCCCTGCTGGCCACTCCCTGCACTCCCGGCTTAATGTGATTATAACTCTGCACAAGTCTGACTGCTCCGCTGGCACTCTGACCCACTCCTCTCCACCCCTAATGTTCTCCAAGGGGCACACCTGTCTGATCGTATCCTCCGCCTGAGCCATCCATGATTTCCCTCTTATCAGTCGCTGACCCTTAACTGCGTCCAGCGCCTCATGCAGTGGGTGGTCTGTGTCTGCAGCTACTCTGAGGTATGCCCTCGCCTGCATCACCTTGAGCCTACCAGCAACAGTCGGCAGACCAAGGATGTAACGCATACACACTACTGGGGTGTCTCTAGTGCACCCCAGAATGACCCGCATAGCTTCGTTCTGTATGCGCTCTAACTTCACCAGCTGACTCTCTGAGACAGTGAGCAGACCTAATCCATAATCAATTACTGAGAGGATCAAGTGCTGGTATAGTGTGAAAAGCATTCTCTGCTCTGTGTCCATTGCAGCCATAGTTTTAAGTGCATTGAGTCCCTTTTGAGTTCTTGTCACGACCGTCTCCACATGGTCCTTGAAGGATAGGCTCCTGTCAAATGTGATCCCCAGATACTTCAGTTTGTTCTCTCTGCTGACATTTCTACCATCTATCGCGAGGCTTGGGACATCAGCTCTTACAATCCTGTTGTCCAGAGAGCACCACAAAACAGCCGCCTTTTCCGGGTGGATGACAGCACTCATTTCGGTGCACCAGTCAATCACTTTATCTACTGTCGCCTGTAACTCCTGGGCTGTTTGCTCCCTATCTCTCCCCTGCCTATATGCAAGAATATCATCTGCAAATGTTAGTATTCTTCCAACCCCTGGTGCTTCTAGGTTTGCAAACTTGCTCGTATACACATTAAAGAGCATCGGTGAGACTGCAAATCCCTGTGGCAGTCCCGGGGTTAACATATGTGGCTCTAACTAACTAACTAACTAACTAACTAACTAACTAACTAACTAACTAACTAACTAACTAACTAACTAACTAACTAACTAACTAACTAACTAACTAACTAACTAAACTAACTAGTTAACTAAACTAAACAACTAACTAACTAACTAACTAACTAACTAGCTAACTAACTAACTAGCTAACTAACTAACTAACTAACTAATTAATTAATTGACTGACTGACTGACAGACTGACTGAAAGGCTTATTGACTAACTTACTGACTGACGTATTGACTGACTGCCAGGTTGACACACTGACTCACTGACTAGCTGACTGGCTTATTGACTAACAGACTGACTGATTAACTAATTGACTAACTACTCAACACCATTATGCAATTCACAAATACCTAGCTATTCCTGCTTGCAATTCCTTGTTACAAATCCATTTGATCAAACAATTAAGATAATTCTCCTTGAAGACTCTACATCCGGCAAACAATAATTCCGCAAGTCCGTTTCAATTTCTATCTCTCTGTCCTCATTTCCACCTGCCTATCCTTCATTTCCACCTTTTTATCCTCATTTCCCCCTGTCTACCCTCATTCTTATCTGCCTATCCTCATTTTCACCTGATCTCTATCGATCTTCTGAAGTCAACCAGAGCGTTGCTAAAATCTGGCAGCCTGAAGTGGAAACACATTGACGTCACATCCGCACTGGGTATTTAATAGAGGTCAGTCCTTTTTTATCTAAAATAGAAGCAAACAGTCCGTTTTAAACTAACTACTTTAGCATTATTATGTAATTGTTTGCAAACTGTCAGTCCAACACTGCTGGTATTTGTTTTATCTGTTGCCCGGGTCACGTGTTAAGGCTCTGTGTCTAGTTATTGCCTAGTTAAGTAAGAGGTGTTTGTAATGTTGTTAGCCGTAAATTACATTTACAGGAGTTTAATGGTGTTCATGGCACGGGTCAGAAGCCAAACACATTACACTAACGTGTCGGTACTGATCAAGACACCTTAGGATAAATCAACTGTGTTAACTTGATTGAGTTTGGTGATGGTGATTTGATTGTGTTCTGGTCGCCATGTTGGCGTTTACTGGCTTTATTGTTGTTTGTAAAGCTGAACAACTGATGTGTCTGCACTCTGGCAAACGTCGGACGTGATCAGTCGCTCGTAGCAGTGACGGTGAAGGTGATCTCGGAGCTGACAATGTCTTATCTTGCTGGTTTTCGTCCTGTATCCCCCATTGAAGCATAGGCACTCAACCAAATCACTGCAAGCCCTCTCCTACTTCTAAGTGATCTTATACACCTCCGTCCATGTTTTTCATGTAGTTTTTATTTCTGTCTCTACTTCTCTTCTAATTTTTTGTTTGTTTTTAGGGGGAGGGGGGATTTTTTTTTTGTGTGGGGGGGGGGGGGGGGGGGGTTTCTTTGTTGGTTCGCTCGCTTTGAAGTCAAGCGTATTCCATGCACGCGCTACTAATCCTAGTGCACTGGACTGATGTTTGCGTGTGTATTAGCCTATCCTTTTTACCAGTGTCCCTCGCCGTCAGGCGAATCTACTCCGACTTCTGAGGTGCTTGTAACTTACGTCCGCCCGCGCTGACCTCTTTTTATTGATTGTAGGTCTTCCACTAGTTCAGTGGTTCTCAATCGGTGGGGAATTCCCCCCCCCCCCCCCCCCAGGGGGGAATTTTAGGGTTTCCAAAGGGGGAAGTAAGATTATTTCAAGATCGCGTTAATACGAAGAACCGATTACTTGATATTGTTTTTCCCTTCATACTTTACGGTTCCGTACTTCTTACCCTTCTAAAATTCATTTTATAAAGTAAGTAGACCCACAAATCACGTTTTATGTGGACATCTAGACTTGTTTTAGTATGTGCTATTAAATTTAGCTTCCATTATTACGTAAACTGCGTAGAGGCGGGGGAGGGGGGATTTTAGGTAGGAAATACGAAAAGAGGGGGAAGGGGGGGGGGGTGACATTCTGAAAATATGGTGAAGGGGGGCACGTGCCAAAAAAGGTTGAGAATCACTGCTCTAGTTCCTTTGCCCGGTAGATTCCAGACAAAACCCCTTCTAGTTATGTTGGGTGTATGTTTAATGACTGTGGGAGTCTTTGAAAATATTGCGCTTCCAAGATTGGTATTCACCCGCTGTCAACTCATGCATCATAAAAGGTAAATACAAAACTTGGAACGGCAATATTTTCAAAAACCCCACAGTTATTAAAACTACACCCTGTACTATTACCAGCATATTATATTTTTACGAAAGAACGGCGCTAACCAGCAGTCCAGGTTAAAAAAATGGCTTCGGGGTAAAGGTTAGTTCTCCTGAACATTTTGTCAGTTGGAAAAATGGTGATGAAATGAAACTAACGATATAAACGAAAATTGTTGAATAGAGTTCAGAAGCGAGCCTACATCGCATTTGGTTTCCTTAGAAAATTCTCCTTCCTGCAGGTGTTCAAGGCTGGCAATAACGTTGTCCAACTCCGCGTGGATTACTTGCACAGCGTCATGGCGAGAACTCCATCGTGTATCACATTGTCTTTTGACAGTTCGAGAGATAAATGATTTTAAGATCTCCCAACGGGAGGTAGATGAAGAAGAAAAAGGTACACAGCTTTTCCACAACTCCAAAAAATGTAACGACAACAGGTTCCGTCCCACTTGCATGAACGCAGGCCTAATTGAGGCTGTGGTTCTTGCAATTCACAAACACAGCTTTTGGGTTACTGTCAAGAATTCTCTGTTGGACACCTGCCCTTACTCCAGCCATAACTGCAGCATCATCATATGCTTGGCCGCTGGGTTAATGTCAAGAATTCTCTGTTGGACACCTGCCCTCACTCCAGCCATAACTGCAGCATTATCATAAGCTTGGCCGCGACAGTCATTGATGGCAATGTTATCTTCTTCTAATTTATTTAAGAATTTCCGTTACCAAGCTTAATGGATCTTTCTTGTTGACTTGGAAATATCCCAGAAATACCTCCTTTATTTCTACCTTTCTATTGTAATCATCAATATGAACATAACGTAGAATTTTGGATACCTAATCTTCATGGGCAATGTCTGAGTAGAATCCAACATTATGCTGAAATACTTGGCATCCTTAATTTCTGAAATAATATTTTTCTTGACTGTTTCACCAAGAATATCGATTATTTCGTTTTGACTTCTGTTGGACAAATACGTTACACTTTTTGGCTTATCTTTCCCTCTCTGCACGTGTTCCGCCAAGGTAACATCATATTTTGCCAACAGTCTGATAGTTGCTAAAAATATTCCCTGTATTTTCTCTTATTGTCTCCTCTGGCTCCCATAAATATGAAATTCCTTCTCCTCGATGCCCACGAAGGGCCAGATTATGTTTTGCCAAAAATGCTATAACCTCGACAATCCGTTCAGTTATTGCTTTCCATTTCTTCTTCATAGCGGACATTTGCTGTTGAAGTTCAGCATCTATCGTAGTAGAACTCTGGAGTCGACTTATAAGGGTCAGGTATTCCCTAATGTGAGTTCTATGAGAAGGGCTTTTCTCATGATCAGGTATTCGAGGACTCAACTTTCTTCAAGTAGAGAAACCTTTTTCCTGGCTAAAGTTTGATACGAAATGAGTCCGTCAATACAAGCGCAAGAGATGTGACTGGGTCAACGCCAACCGCCTAATTGGATGCCCGGGGCCGTCTCACACCCTGCACCCACCTTTGCGCGCCACTGGGACCGGCTCAAATACCCCGTAAGTTACCAACGCGGTGAGAACCGCTACCGATTCCAGCGCAGGTTACGTTACGCACAAGAATATACGGGATTGCGGAGAAAGACGTTAGCCCCTAGGCCAGGGAGTCCAGCGTAAACACATCTACGTGATGACAAACTCAGATCACAAAACTAATATCAAGGTGAAAAGAAGGGCGTATTGTCGTAGTTGACAGCGTACTGCTTTGATCATATCATGAGCACGGTTGGATGCTGGGGGATTTTACTTCCAATAATTCTTTCTGGTTATCATGTTAGGCTACGTCGATATTGGTGGCCATGATTATGGGAAAACACCGTCCCCGTGGTTGTGAATGGAGCACGTGATCACTTGGTCGGCCGACACTTGGCTAGTATGTCACACCCCCCCCCCCCCCCCCCCTCCCAGCTGAAACATGGAAAATGAATAAACGACCCGACGGCAAAAGTGCAGCTTCAAACATGAAATTATGTAAACGGGGAGTACAAATATGTCCAATGAAGAAATCAACGATTCTCTGGGATTTCAGGTGTCATTATTGACTGCGATCAAGGTCAGACATTTGAGATACTTGCGCCATAAAAACACAAACCTGGCCGGAGCTCTAGCCAAGTGGACAGCGAGCTGTGCTGGTAATGGCATAAAGACGATCGGACGGTTGTTCGAGCTTGTCGCTTGCCAAAATGTAGGAAAGATTGGCCACCTATGCCTCCTTGCACACGGCCTACAAAATAAACATTAACGGGACAGAGATTCACATCCTACACCGGCGTTAAGTTAGGCTTAAAAATTGACTTCTCGTTAGGAAAGTGTTGGTAATCTACAAAACGTAATATGGCCTGAATATCAAGCTGGGTTAGACAATAAAAGACATGCACAAAACACACACACACACGCACGCACGCACGCACGCACGCACGCACGCACGCACACACCACACACACACACACACACACACACACACACACACACATGCATGTAGAGGCACGATATTTTATTGGGTAAGCATTATTTCCGCAAGAGGTAGCTCAGGAAGCTAACGCGTCCGATGCGTCTATTGTCTTCATTACGTGTGTTCTTAAAGGTACTTTCTACTTCCTTCATCTTGACTTATACTGAGTGCCCATCAATGCCTTTTCGTAAAATTACCGCGCTGGTGTGAATATCTCACTGTTTGCTCAAAGTCCGTCGCTCACTTGTTCAATTAACCGAAAACATTTGTAACAACACCCAACATAATGGCGACTCCAGAAATATTTCTATGACAGGAAGTGGCACCATTATAAGCCAATCGAGTCTGTGAACTGCCGGCCAGTCACATAATAAACCATCCACACAAAAATATAATCCCGGCAGCTCTGGCGTAGGAATTATAAGGATATAAAATCATTGTTGTGTAAATGGCGGATGTTTGGTTGTTGTATTCTGTGTTTCTTTGTGGTTCGTAAACAGGATAGGGAATGTACTCGTGTCAATAATGATGTTGTAGCTATGTAAAACAACATCATCAGCATGTGCCTTAGTCGACTGGCATTCATGTCTCGAAATTCGCGAAAAATGCGAAAGAGGCTTATGTCAAATTTATGGCGTAAAAGCTGATAATATGGTAGCAGATATGTTATGTGGTATTCAATCAATCATGTGCCATGACCGGAAAGCGTGGGCGGTCATGACTCGCCATTTCACTCGATCACCAGAGTCGTGGATCAGCTCAGTGTTCCTGTCTCGTCCATGCCATGTGGCCAAGCCATCCAGGTATTTTCCTCTCGGTCTTCCTCTTGGTCTGTTCCCTTCGATCTTGCCAGCTGTCACTAAGTTCTCCAGTCCATTTCTTCTCATAACATGTCCAAAAAATTTTGACTGTCTACGTCTAATTTCTCTAATCAGTTTACGATGTTCATTTGTCTCCTGTACTACTTGGTCATTGGTTTTTCTATCTGTCCATAGTATTCTTTGCATTCTCCTCAGAAACCACATTTCTGCAGCCATCAGATGTTTTTCAGCTTGACTGCACATTGTCCAAGTTTCACATCCATACAAAAGAACAGGCTCTATGTATCCCCTCAACACTCTTTTTCTCGTTTCAATTGACATCATTTTATTGGTCAGAATGTTTTTCATCTTGCTAAAGGCTACTTTCGCCATGGCGATTCTTGTTCTAATCTCTTCAAGGCATCTGCCATCAGATGTTATGACTGTTCCGAGATAATTGAACCGATTCACTTGTTGAAGAATATTCCCATTTACTTGTATATTACATTGTGGTACTTCATTCTTCCTAGTGACGACCATAACCTGGAAGAATTATCGTGCAACAAAATCACACCGCGAGAAAGCATGCCAGGTCGTTTAATTTTCATGGCTTTTTGCAGCTTGTCTAGTGTTTGCAAGTTGTGAGTAGAGTTTATGTTGACACAAGGTTCTTTAAAGTCGGCCAACAATAGCCATTCATGGTCAAAAAATGCGCTCAGCATAACCTTACCAGCGGAAACCTGTAACTTGATTTCTTTTTGGCTTTTGGTGATCCGGTATGCTTCCATTGCATGCTCTCTCTTTTGCTGCTCGGCTCAAAGTGGTGACACCATGATTCATCGCCTGCCACTATGCGTAAGAGAAATGTATCACCCTCCACTCTGTAACGCAGCAAGTGGTTCATACACTATCCCATACTTTCCTCTATTTGGTGGTCGGTCATCATCCGTGGTACCCACTGTGAACACACCTTCCGATGTTGCAGTTTCTTACGAACGACCTTTTGAATTGTCCCAATTGACACACCAGATTCGTTCGCTAGCGAACATATGCTTCGACAACGGTTCATCTGTACTGCTGCATCAATTTTGGCGATGGTTTTTTCTGTTGCAGCAATATGCGCTTGACCCGGTCGTCGAAGATCTGTCTGACGTCCTTTCCAAAACATTCGTGCCCAGTCTGTCACTTTTGTCTTCGACACACATTTGTTACCGTACACTGCCTGCATTCTTCGGTGAATTTCCACTGGTCGACATCCTTCAAATGAAAGAAACTGAATCACCGCTCTTTGAGCTTCTTTGGATGGATTTTGGATCAACTCGGCCATTTTCTCAACGATCAGAAACAGAACCTATGCATCATGGGACGATAATCACTTGTTCTTTTATTCAATGGTCAGTACTCATCAGTATGACTATGACATGATCGTATTCTAACGTACGCAATTACTCGCGGTGCGGTACGAACGGATTTCAAATGAACGCCCCTTATATATCCCAAAATATGGATTTACCTGTGTATGTTTCACAGAGTCTGTGCCAAACAAACAGTAGCTTTTGACCAAACAAACATGAAAGACGGAAACTGAGAAGTCGGGGTTGTTTTGTCATATCCCTTACAGGACGTTGCAGTCAACATCAGCAATCTTAAGCTGTTGTTGATGTACTAGGCAAGATTACGCTCAGTAGTGTGCCATTGCTTTCTGAGCGACCGGCTCACATACCCAGTAAGTTACGACGCGACGAGAACCGCTACCGATTCTGGCGCACATGTCGTTTTTTACGAGAGTATACGGGATTACGGAGAAAGACGATAACACCTAGGCCAGGAGGACCGGAAGTAGGGCTACGTCACAGTTATAACTTAAAATATGTTAATATGGTAGCAGACATGTTGTATTACAACGCAATGACAACATTGTGACGACATATAAGCCCATGGCAGATACGAGAAGTCGCTGAAGACGATTAATCATCCCATGACATTTAATGAGTGAAGACGTACAAGCTGAGCTGAGGTGAGGTTATGTGAGGTGAGCTGGGGTAATGTGAGGTGAGTTGAGGTAATGTGAGGTAAGTTTAGGTGATACAAGCTGAGGTGAGGTGAGCTGAGGCGAGGCGAGGATGAGTTGAGGTGAAGTGAAGTGAGGTGAGGTGATGTGAGGTGAAATGAGTTGATGTGATGTGAGCTGAGGTGAAGTGAGGTGAGATGAAGTGAAGTGAGATATGTTGAGGTGATGTGAGCTTAGGTGAGGTGAGATGAGATGAGGTGAAGTGAATTGAGGTGAAGTGTGGTGAGGTGAGGCGAAGTGAGATGAGATGAAGTGAGGTGAATTAAACTGAGGTGCAGTTGAGGTGAGGTGAGATGAGGAAAGGTGAGTTGAGTTGAGGTGAGGTGAGGCGAGCTAAGGTTACGTGAAGTGAGCTGAGTGAGAATCGACGTCACAGCTCTCGGGACATTCCCATACGTGCTCCATCCTCATCTGCTACAGTCAGCGAAGAGTCCCAATACTAATGGTATTAGTAGCAATCTGTTTATGTGTCTGTCTGTCTTTAATCGGAGTCCTGAGTGTCGACCAGATCCTCTAGTCACTCCCTGCAGCATCATTCTCTCCAAGCCGTGATGTTCTAATCGTTTGTGAACACGATTTCTTGTAGTACCGACCACATCTGCCTTATCATGCGCAAATACCCCACCAAGGTGTGCAGATCCAGCCATTCTGTCCGCCTGCTCGTTTCCTAGCACACCTTCAGACGTACACAAGGGTAGTTAGCTTGATTTCTCTAGCTACCCTCAGATGAGGTCTATGTGTAGTCTTTTTGGATGATGCCTAAATAGGGTGTGTGTGATTGAAAAACTGTTCCAAAAAATTTCGATCAGTTTCTCCCCTCTCTTAATTTTATGTCCTATGCTGAATGACATTATGTTGTTGTTGTTCTTCTTCCGCTCTTTCAACAACAATGTTCGTGTTGACATTTCTTCTTCCACTCTTTCAGCTATAATGTTCGTATTGCCATCTCTTCTCCCACTCTTTCAGCTAAAATGTCTACCACAATGTCCCCCTTTTCACCTCTTCTACCATCTCTGGAAAATATCAAATAAATCAATGAAAGTACAATAATATAAGTACAGCAGATATGGGGAATTAATACGTTTCCACCAGGCGAAACATTGTCCTGGGGAACGGATACTGAACTGTTGCCATACAACCGGCTTGTCCAGTAAATGACCCATTATTAAGTTACTGCGGCCATCCGATTGGACAAACGGTGGCAAAGATGAGAAGAAAAGGATTGGGTAATTTTTCAATCTAAATAGGAAGAGACAGATGGATTTTCGTCTAGTGATGAAAGGAATAATTTTGTTATAAGACTCTTTGTCATATATGGCATTTGTTATAGTGATGAAAGGAATAATGTTGTAATGTGTAGAATTTGTTGTAGCGATGAAAGGAATAATCTTGTCATATATGGTACTAGCTGACCCGGCCCGGCTTCGCCCAGTCCCTGGTGGGGAGCATCTCATTTAATTCATATAATTAGTCATATAAGTTCTCGTTCCCGTTCCCGACTATCTGTCTGTCTGTCTGTCTGTCTGTCTGTCTGTCTGTCTGTCTGACCCGGCCCGGCATCGCCCAGCTCCTAGTGTGGAGCATCTAATTTAATTCATATAAGTAGTCATATAAGCTCCCGTTCCCGTTCCCGACTGTCTGTCTGTCTGTCTGTCTGTCTGTCTGTCTGTCTGTCTGTCTGTCTGTCTGTCTGTCTGTCTGTCTGTCTGTCTGACCCGGCCCGGCATCGCCCAGTCCCTGATGGGGAGCATCTCATTTAATTCATATAAGTAGTCATATAAGTTCCCGTTCCCGACTGTCTGTCTGTCTGTCTGTCTGTCTGTCTGTCTGTCTGTCTGTCTGTCTGTCTGTCTGTCTGTCTGTCTGTCTGTCTGTCTGTCTGTCTGTCTGTCTGTCTAATCATTTATTGGTTGCAGTTAGAACAACCTTAGATAAACGAAGACCAACTTACAAAAAGCATTAGAAAGAGCACTTGAAAGATCTTTACATCTTCCCCCAACAATTAACTTGGGTAAATGGAGCGGCAGCAGCAGCAGCACCAGAAGAAGAAAAAGGAGGAGTAGGAGGAGGGAGGAGGAAGAGGGAGGTGGAGGAGGGAGGAGGAGGAGGAGGAGGGAGGAGGGAGAGAGGAGGAAGAGGAGGAGGAGGAGGAGGAGGGATTAGGAGGAGGAGGGAGGAGGAGGGATTAGGAGGAGGATGGAGGAGTAGGAGGGAGGAGGAGGTAGGGAGGAGGAGGAGGAGGGAGGAGGAAGAGGCAAGAGGAGGAAGAGGCAGGAGGAGGAAGGAGGAGGAGGGAGGAGGATGAGGGAGGAGGAGAGAGGAGAGGAGGGAGAAGGAGGAGGAAGGAGGAGGGAGGAGGAGGAGGGAAATAGGAGGAGGAGGAGGGAGGAAGAGTGAGGAGGAGGGAGGAGGAGGGAGAAGGAGAGGGAGGAGGAGAACGCAGGAGGAGTAGGGAGAGGAAGGAGGAGGAGGGAGGAGGAGGGAGGAGGGAGGAGAAGGAGGGGGAGGAGGAGGAGGGAGGAGCAGGAGAGAGAAGGAGGAGGGAGGAGGGAGGAGAAGGATGGGGAGGAGGGAGGAGGAAGAGGGAGGAGGGATGTGGAGGGAGGAGGAGGTAGAGGGAGGAGGAGAGAGGAGGAGGAGAGAGGAGGAGGAAGGAGGAGGAGGGAGGAGGAGGAAGGAGGAGGGAGGAGGAGGAGGTAGGAGGAGGAGGGAGGAAGAAGGAGGAGGAGGAGAGATGAGGGGGGAGGAGGAGGGATGAGGAGGGAGGAGGAAGAGAGAGGAGGGGAGGAGAGAGGAGGAGAAGGGAGGAGGAAGGAAGAGGAGTGATTAGGAGGAGGGATGAGGGCGAGGAGGTAGGAGGAGGAGTAAGAGGGAGGAGGAGGGAGGAGGAGGAAGGAGGAGGAAGAGGAGGGAGGAGGGGGAGGGGAAGAGGAAGAGGGTAGGAGGAGGAGGAGGAGGGAGAGGAGGAGGATGATAACGCATATGCCTGTAGATAACTGCAGCGAAAAGGTGGGTCTGTCTATCTATCTGACCAGGCGTGGCTTCGCCCAGCTCCTGGCGGGGAGCATCTCATTAAATTCATACAACAACAAAAAAGTTACTTAAAAGAATGTCCTTCCACACACCATCCATTATTTTTTATGAAATCTGTTTTTAATCACCTACATGACTGTAGATAACTTCTTTAAGCATAAAAAGATGAGTTACAATGTTATGCATTATGCATTATTTTTATGAAAACTGTGAAAATGCCTTAAAGATTATATCATTATTTATTATAACTCATATGCCTGTAAATAACTATAGACAAAGAGGTTATAAATCTTTGAAAATGATGCAACAATATGACTATAAGGTATATAGCAATGTTATTAAAAGTTATGCCCCTTGAAATAACTTTTCTAGAGTTAAGTCCCCTTGCTATATAGAAATTATAATGAAAAATGAAATATTAAATAATATTAAGTAAGTAGCCGATTTTACACTAAAAAAAAAAATATGACAGTTGGCAGCGCGGGAATGAGAGGAAGACGTGTAGAAAATTTCATCTCAATCGGATGGACCGTTCGCGAACGCATAAAGGACATACAGACATACAGACATACATTCTTTTTTATATATAAGATTTCTTGTAGTAATAAAAGGACTAATTTTGTCATGTGTAGTATTTGTTGTAGCCATAAAAGGAATAGTTTACTTTCTTGTGTGATACATCACATTTACATGTGTACCTGCTCTATCTCAGCAGTATTGTCACTTCCACTTTATTTGCCTTCTGCTTGCCTGCCGTCGCTATGGCCATCGGTTCGAATCCGCTTCTAGGGGGATTGCTAAAACGGACCTGTGACCCCAGGGTTACATAGCCTAACATGCTAACCAGCAAGTGCCTTGGGAAGCAAAAGCGGGAGGTTTAATATTGACCATGTCAGGCTTCACAGCAGCTTGGACTATAAATATTGACCACATTAGGCTTTCTTACCGCTTGGACTATAAATATTGACCATGTCAGGCTTCACTACCGCTTGGACTATAAATATTGACCATATCAGGCTTCACTACTGCTTTGACTATAAATATTGACCATGTCAGGCTTCACTGCCGCTTGGACTTTAGAAGAACGAATGAACGAACGGACAAACGAACTTTATTTTTCAAAGCACGCAGACCCGTCTGACATTCTGCCCTTCTTCTCTCTTTCCCCTCTCTCTCTCTCTCTCTTTCCTCTCTATAAATATCTGGCTAGCACCATGTGACCAAGATGAAGAAAAGGAGAAGAAAAGAATTCTATCAGGCATATGAAAAGAAGAGGTGGACTACTGAATTTAGCTTTGTTTTGGGAAAATGAGCAAAAGAAGAAGAAGACAGGGAAAGATGGATGCTATATCGACTTGTGACGACTCGTAAGATCCATGGTGGCACAGGGTGATGCATCCTGGGAGAAATCATGCTGGATAGACAGATGGAGTAGTATGGTGGGATATCATCAACAGAGCTGGTCCAGAACACTAGGCACCACGATCTGTTGGCAGTCGCTTAAACAAAAGTCGCTTAAAAGTCGACAGGGTCGACTTCATTGCACCGGGTTTTTATCCCATATAGCTCAGTATCTTTCCGCAGCTAAGTGCCGAAAGCGTCGCACAAAGCACGAGCTCCGTAGCTCCAGCGACGTCTTTTGAGTCGAAAGTACCAGAGCCAGTTGGCATGGCACATGATGCTGATCTGACCAAACAAATCGTCATTACTGCCAATAATACCTTGCGGTGTAGGACGGGAAAAGGGGGGGGGTGGTCTTGAACCTGAGGAATTAAGCCCGCCTGGCTAGTGCAGCCGCCACGAAATGTGCAGGATAAGGTGTTCTATATTTTCCCTTTACAGAAAAAAAAATAAAAATCCATCACCTTACTGAGGATTCGAACCTTCGTTTCCTGGATGGGAGGCCGACGTTTAGTCACTCGGCAGACGCTCCTGATTAACTTTATTAACACAGCAGATAACAGTGTGGCGTGGAAGATCATGATCTCCAATACCTGCTGCATACCAGACACATGCAGAAGAATGCTGACTCCGCTTCGTTGGCTCGCGAAACAATCCCAGCTTTATAGAGATTTGAACTCTCAACCCACAGACAGGAATCTGTGCACTTTCAAGTACACTGCTAATTTTCGGTAAACCTTGGAGAAAAAAAAAAGAGGAGGGGACGTTAAAAACACATTGTTTGAAAAAATATTAAATGTTACTACAACTAAAGGAAATGAGAACACCGGATACAACCACATTTAGAAATCCTGGTCTTTTCGGTCACACTATGCACCAAAATAGCTTGTGTAATCTTGCATAATCTTGCGACCTTAAGTCCGCATGTTTCTAAATATAAACTATAATGGCCTAACCTCCATCTTTCATAGATTTCCTTGTCACCGAATAAAGCAAATACAAATGGTATACAGAGAATACGTGCCGGCTTGGATTAAGTTTGGAATTATAGTCTCGTTAAGTTTAGTCTTCGCTGTTTCCTGTTGAACTTTGGCAGTTTGTTGTCAGTTGTCCAGAAAACAACATCGAATGTCACATGACTGTATATTGTACTATTCTACATGTGTTTAGAAACAGTGTATTTTTATTTTTAAAGTTATTTGTTGACAATTTTCAAGGAAGCAAAATCAAATGTCACATGACAGTATAATATATTATTCCTCGTGTGTTTCCCCCCAAAAAAAAAAAAAAAAGATTTCATTATAGAAAAGATATCAAGAAAGAGCTTAAGAACAGGGTAATTAAATAGCCAGTCCAGTAATTATGAAGTACAGAAGAGAAGGTGGGCCCTTAGATGATTTATGGTGCATGAGTTTCATCGGTAGATATGATTGTTTTGTGACGGATTTTTGTTGGAGTCGTGACGATATTTCTGATCTAGCAAGAACTGTTATAAACGATATGATAGTGGGAACATAGGACACTGCTCCAAAATTGTAAAACATTGTGAATGGTTTCTTAAAATAAGTTTCGAGTATATACACTATGATTTGGGAAAAATTGGAAACTGATCCAACATTGTCAAACATTGTGAATGTTTGCATCACACAGACTGCAGCAGTTTTCGCATCTGTTCGCTAACCTTGGCATTTCACCTGGTACCGTCCTAACTGGGAAAGGCGATGCATGAATCACCAGGAAACGAGAAGTATATTATTAGCTTTACCAAAACACGATTACACGAAACAAAATGAACGTTGCGGCTAAAGCCTTCGTCAGCACAGAATAACCAAACACAAACAGACACAACAACATTAAAAAAAAAAAACACTACATGAAAATATAAATATACATGTTACTTATCTGTATCCTTGTTGTGGGCTCGATACGTCTTTCAAATGATCAGCACGTATGTTGGCTTACAATGGAGTGAATGAACCGGATGTGTGGTTATGTCGGGTCAATGGATTAAAGGTCAATAACGTCAAAAGCCTAGGGTTTGGCTTAACCAAATGAGGGGAAGACAACCGCATGGGGAAGGGGAGGTCCCCATGTGAGCGAACGGTAAAATAGGGATTCTTAGTGGATACTGAACAGAACAAATGAATCCATACGACAAAAACTGAATACTGAAGAAGGTCCACCACTAAAGACAATAAAACAAAGAAAATTGCCTGTACCAAATAAAAAGTAAGTTTGGGAAGAACATGGTAAACACTCAAATGAACAAGTATTATAATGGGAATCTCCGTTCACTGAACATTGAAACTGTGGAAGATATGACCAAACAAATACACATAACACGAGGACCCTAATATGACAATATATCGTCCTTCTAAATGGTAGATCACATTTGGCGATATATAATCCTTCGGCAGCCAATCAGTGAACACAATCATCCCCTTCAGAATGGAAATGAGAATGTCCAGCATAATAATTCTTCTAACAGGACAACCAGGGATAGCACATTGTCTTATGCAATAATCTGTCTGTACAGAGAGTCAGCAGTTGCGGTGATGATGATTGTATTCCTACCAGGACACACGGGTGTTGTGGAAAAGGACTGGTCAGACAGACTGGCTGGCAGTGCTGCTGTATCAAAGAGTTGCCCAATCTATCGGGCGACAACACAATATCCGTTAATGTGTGACCGAATCGAGGTCTTTAATCTGACTGCATCAGAATCCCGCGTTAGAAATGTCAGCGATGGCAATGATGATTTGTGTGGCCTGAGAAGAGCATCACTTACAGATTGTGTGAGGAGGCTGGTTAGTCAACATCGGACTGGATCCACTCTTCTTCAACATTAATGTATCTAAATAACCCAGCTTTGAGCTTGTTGATATACCCATAGAGTTTGTCTTCAATGGAGCGGGTGTAGGCCAAATATTTTTCTCTGTTCTACAAATGCTGGGCACTCCTGCAGCAAATGTTTAGCTGCCATTGCACAAGTTCTACGGTTACATTCATCAGTAACTTCTATCTTAAGTTGATTGAACATGTGGATTTATCAGGATGACATTAGGACACGTATGGGCGAGTCCAGCGTGCAATGATGATAATGATGATCTGAGATCAACTATACTGAAGTCAAATCGTATATACTATTATTTTCAGGACTGCAAGAAACGTCAACAAGCGGTTCGTTCATCTCTTGATGTTATCTCCCCACTGTATCGTTGTCGACTCCCTGATGGCTTGCCTTCAACCTTAACCTCTAGTATAATTTTCATACTGAGTGTTTTGTCTTTTAACGTGACCGAAATATTTTACTTGCCTTTTTAAAAAATTTCTTTCATCAATTCTCTTCTCATTCCCAGTTTATCTAGAACCTCTGTATGTGATTGTGTTTCCATGAAATACGACATATTTTCTGTATACCCACATCTCCGGGGCTTCTATTCGACTTTCTAGTTGTTTGTTCATTGTCCAGGCTTCTGCGCCATAGAGTAGTGTTCGAATATACATAACAATGGACAATTATGACCCATACTGGGTGACACCTGATGATGTTGAACGGCTCTAAGGATAAATCCGCACATAGACTAAATGCTTGCGGTTTATCTTAAGGGGGTTGTGAATCACACATGCATTATGTTCAAGTAAATTAAGAGCAAGGAAAGTAAGATGAAGTTAATTAGCGTCGAGTGAATGATATTCGAGTGAGTTGGGATTTAGTGAATTTGGACTGAGTGAAGTGAATCCACGAATTATGATCGAGTATAAACGTCACAGCGGGCGTGTTGGTGTAACGGTTAGGAAATTACGCTGGCAACGTCAGCTTGCGGTCTGACAAGGAGATTCGATGCCAACTTCCATCGTTCGCTACGGGACAGACAGACCTATTTCTCCGTGCATCCAGGACTACAACAATGTGATGGATCCAACACTGGACACAACCACAGAGGGCTCCCGTTAAGAGACTTGTCTGTGTCTGTTTCAGCAATAGTTAAGGATCTAACAGAGCTACCAGTAAGTTCTTTCTCAGGAAATCCTAACAGCGGAGAAATGTAGTTCTACTACACACAACGGGGAAGAGAATAATATAAATGAAGCATAAATAAATGAGAGACATTGATGGGCGAGATGGAAAAACAAGGGGGACAACTACAAGAGATGACAACAGATAGTAGGACTTGGCATGAATAGTTTTGGGCCTTTACTCCACTTGAAAGCTGCACAACGTAAAAGATGACTATCAAACTCAGCAAAGGACAGATTTGTTTCAATAACAGACACCGCTTCCATTGAATCTTTTCTGAATAATAATAATAATAATAATAATAATAATAATAATAATAAATAATAATAATAATAATAATAATAATAATAATAATAATAAATAAATAATAATAATAATAATAATAATAATAATAATAATAATAATAATAACTGCATTAAAAAAAAAACAACAACAGCACTGAAAAATGCAGGTTAGCAGATGTGTTCCTCTAAATAGACTGATTAATAGTACACCTTTGAAACAAGTTTGTGTGTGTGTGTGTGTGTGTGTGTGTGTGTGTGTGTGTGCGTGCTTGCGTGCGCGCGTGAGTGCGTGCGTGTGCGTTCGCATATCATTTACAGGGCATCGCTGTCAACAATAGCATCTTTCAGCTGATTGTTGATTTCTTGGCAAGATTACGCTTAGTAGTTTGCCATTGCTTTCTGAGCGGCCGGCTCCCCGTAAGTCACCAACGCGGCGAGAACCGCTACCGATTCTCGCGTAAGTTATTGAAACAAGTTTAAAAATTTAAATATCTAGAAAGTATGATCATATGGCAGAATAAATAGAGAAATCGAATACAGATGTCAAAAAAGCAAGTGCGCTTATAAATCAACCATCACTCACACTGAAACATCCAAATATATCTATGTCCGCAAAGCGGCAGATAGAAACATAGCATATTCACACCAACCCTATGCTAACAATGTCAAACTTATACATTATCCAAATCACACTTACGCAAAATCAACATCTGCGAGATGAGATTCGCGAGAAGGACTGCCAACTTAAATATCTGAGACAGAATAAGAAATGATGTTATCAGACAGACAGTGGGATCAACACCTTGTGCCTTGTATATTGAAAGATGGAAGATTAAATGGTGTATCCATCATGTTAGAAAGCAGCTGCGTCAACTACCAGCACTGGCGCTACATCAAAGAAGATCTGATGCGAGAGCAAGAGAACGACCGAGAAGAAAATGGATTGACGACATCAAAGACATTGTCAATCACACGGAATGACACTATCCAGTGCCGCCCACCAGGCGCTGGAACGTCAATTTATCCTCCCCACGGAGCTTGACAGCAAAAGAGAAATATGATAATGATGATAAAATGAAACAAAAAATGTAATTAGAGCAACTGCACAACAAGGTACAAGGCATCGAACAGTAATCAAGCCATAAACCATACACAGAAAATCAAATGAAAATAACAATTGAAATAAGACATCAGCGTATTGGAGAAAATGAATAGGAAGAATAATTACAAACGCGTGGATTATATCAGCGACAGAACACTAAATAAATAAACCGGATATAAAACAATAAACATTAAGGATTGACAGAAAAACAATTAGGGAATGGAAGAAATTGGAGTGCCGTGAAAGAAATGGATAACATAGGTCGCCTGCATCAACTGGGGAAGATAAATGATGTCATTCGATATGCAATCCAGAATCTCACGAACTTAGAATCCCACGGGCAGCTTTGATTGCGTTTTTGTGTTGTATAATATTACCAATAACTCAGTTGTGGGATGGCTTTGTCTGTTTTCTTGTACAAGTTCTGCCTCCAGTGATGCATTATGGGTATTGATGTCTGTGCCATCAATATAAGTTGTACACTCTTTCAATGTTCGCTTACAATATATCTGTCTGTCTGTCTGTCTGTCTGTCTGTCTGTCTGTCTGTCTGTCTGTCTGTCTTTCTAATCTATCGCTATGTATGCCTCTATGTATACCTGTGTCAATCGTTATGTCTGTGTAATTTATATGTCTGTGTCTGTATGTCTGTGTTAGTTTATATGTCTGTGTCCTGTCTGTATGTCTGTGTCTGTCTATATGTCTGTCTATATGTCTGTGTCAGTTTATATGTCTGTGTCAGTTTATATGTCTGTGTCAGTTTATATGTCTGTGTCAGTTTATATGTCTGTGTCAGTTTATATGTCTGTGTCAGTTTATATGTCTGTGTCAGTCTGTATATCTGTCATCATAGCTGTGTTTCTGTCTGTGATTCTGTCTGTCTGTCTTTGTATAGTGTTTCCGCTTGTCTGTGTGTGTGTGTGTGTGTGTGTGTGTGTGTGTGTGTGTGTGTGTGTGTGTGTGTGTGTGTGTGTGTGTGTCTTCCTGTCTTTGTGTCTTGTATGTCTATTTCTTTGTTCATGTGTTTGTTTATTGCTTCTTTCTGTCTCCATATAAATACATATATACAGCCTAAACAAATGTACACAAACGCTTTCCCAAGCAACAGCTCCATCCAGGAGTGGACAGAAACAACCGTCCACTGGTCCCAGCGGGCGACACGTCACACCGTCCGCTAACCAAGTGTCCGCGCCTGCACGGGCTACAACTGCGTTTCTCCTCCAAGTTGTCGTCCCTGTGGGCTGCGGTAATGATGACGAATAGCGGTGGGATGTGCCTGGCGTTACATTTGTTGGGTACTAAATTATGTGGTAGTTTGGGAGGTGTGATACTCTGTGTGTTGCGGTACAGCTGGACACAGAATGGTGGCAGACATTGAAGTAGCAAAAGCTGAGAATAGGTCAGTTGTGGCGGTTGTGGGTGAACTAGTGGTATGCTTGGAATATTGAACTATATTGGCACCTTGCCATCTTGGCAGACTCTAGTATGTAATATTGTGCTTCAAAAAGGCATAATAACTACAACCCATGGCGGTAGCGAATGTGACTGATCAGACTAATTAGCGTTGTAAATGTTCATCCACAGTGGATGCATGTGAACACATGGTCATTTCCACCAGCATGCACCATCATACGTCTCACACGATCAGTATGTACTTATCTGCAATCATTTTCTCTGTTGTCTGTATCCCATTTCTGATATTTGCCATCCATGCAACACGTTCGGCGGCGACTTGCTCCCAATGTGCATTATCAATGCCTGTATCAATCATGTCCAGCCTTCACATATCTTTGTATCGTAGAAGAGGCCGACTCATCTGTAATTCACCAAAAAAGATGTCCTTTTTATTCTACATTCATCCATTCTCCTAATGTGTTATATCAATTTAAGTCTACGAAGACAGAGCATGAAACAAACCGTCACACAACCTGATCTTTCCAATACTTCAGTATTTGTGATTTTGTCTTGCCACTTAATACCAAGAATTATTCGCAAGCACCGCATATGAAAGCTGTTTAAACGTTTCTCTTGGTGTGAGTAAGTTGATCAGGCTTTACTGCCATAAAGAAGAGTACTAAGGACACAGGCTTGATAATAAAAAAAAATGTTTTGCATATCCTTTACAGGACATCGTTGTCAACATCAGCATCTTTCAGCTGATTGTTGATTTCTTGGCAAGATTATGCTCAGTAATTTGCCATTTCTTTCTGAACGACCGGCTCCATACTCTCATAAGTCACTGGCGCGACTGGAACCGCTTCCAATTCTCGTGCGCTCACGTCAACCACGAGAGTATTTGGGGTTACGGAGAAAGCTGATAACGCCTCGACCAGAGACCGGCACAGGCTTGATAGACAAGGACATTTTTAGCAGCAAGCTTCCTGTTCTCCCAGACTCTTTTTGTTAATCTTTTCATTGTTGTTGCTGACTTACCAATCCTGATGTTGATTTCTTGACCTAAGGATAATTTGCTATTTACCTCTGATACTAGATATGTAAAATGGTCGACCATCTCCATTTCTTCGGCGTCGTCAATAAAGATTATTGGTACCCCATGTGCACCTTGTGACATAATCTGTGTCTTCTTTTTGCTAATTGTTAAACCAAAATCAGAACAAGCATTGGAGAATGCATTTAGTAGACATTGCAATTCTTCCTCAGAGTGGGTCGTAACTGCAGCATCATCTGCAAAAAGCAACTCTCTGATCAGTGCCCTCCTAATTTTGGTCTTGGCCTTCAATCTCTGAGAATTGTAGAGGCCGCCATCTGAGCGTGAGTGAATGTATATACCACCATCCTGATCACGAAAGGCATATTTCAGTAGAAGTGAAAAGTATATTACAAATAGTGTGGGAGCTAGTACACAACCTTGCTTAACTCCACTCTTAATTTAAAACACTTCTTAAGCTACACTATCAAACTTGGTTATGCCATTCATTTCTGTGTGGAACGATTCCACAATGGACAGAAAATTTGGTGGGCAGCCAATCTTCTTTAGTTCCTTGAACAGACCCTCACGACTGACCAAATAACATGCCTTTGTGAAATTAATGAAGGCAATAAACAGTGGTTAATTCTGTTCACGGCACTTGTATTGCATTTGTCAGAATGAGAAAATCATATCAATGTTAGACCGGTTCCGTCGAAAGCCACACTGAGATTCGAGATAGACTTGATCTCCCAGGACTTGAAGTCTGCGCAGAACAATTCTGGCAAATTCTTTCCCAATAATACACAGAAGTGAAATACCCTTATAGTTGTTACAGTCGCCCCAATCGCCCTTGTTCTTGTACAGTGTTATGATGCATGCATCTTTGAAATCCTGTGGGACTTGTCCTTCTCGCCAGCATAGCTCTATTAGCTTATGGATCTAAAGAGTGAGTGTGTCTTGCCCACTCCTGCTTACCTCTATTGGAATCCCATCCTTACCTCGAGCCTTGCCAGATACAAATTTATTTATAGCACACTTAACTTCTATTATGGTAGAACGTGTGTCCATTTGATCAAGAGTTGGTAGGGCCTCTATGGTAACGATGGCATCATATGCTAGTTTGGTATCGCTTGAGTAAAGCTCCAAAGAGTGCTCTATCCATCTATCTATCTGCTGTTTCTTATCAGTGATGATTTCTCCAGTGAAGGTTTTCAGCGGTGCACTTCTTTTGATCATTTAACCGCAGGCCCTCTTTATTCCTTTATACATGCTTCTGGTGTTTCCCTTATCACTTGCATTTTGAATGGACTCACATAACTTGATCCAATAGTCATTTGCACACTGCCTGGCAGCCTTTTGCACATTCTTCCTAGCTTGCTTCAGCTCACTGAACGTCTTTTGTGTTGTTCTTTCCTTGTTTTTTTTTAAAGCTATCTTCTTTTTATCAATCAAAGGCTGCAGTGCCTGGCGGTTTGTCACAAACCAGTCCTGCCTCTTATGGTCCACAGTGCCATAAACCCCTACAGCTGTTTTATAAAAAAAAGTTTCCCCACTTTTCACTTGCTATAAAATTTTCTGATGTATCAGTGAAATGTATCAATGAAATATCACTGAATGTAAGAAAGAGAGTGCTGAAATGCTATGTAGAACCAGTTTTGCTGTATGGCAGTGAATCTTGGAATGTAAATGAACAAATTAAGAAGAAATTAGAAGCAACAGAGATGTGGTTCCTGAGACGAATGTTGCGAATTCCTTGGACTGCCAGAGTAACTAACGACGACTGCCTGAAACAGGCTAACGAAACTAGAACATTATACACAACAATAAGACGGAGACAAACAGCTTTCTTCGGTCATGTGATGAGAAGAGAGGCTTTGGAGCACATCGTAACAACTGGAAAGATCGAGGGGAAGAGAGGCAGAGGTAGACCAAGAGAAGTGATGCTGGATGGATTGAGAAGGTGGCATGGAGGAATATCAGCAGCAGAGTTGATCCAGAAAACCAAAGACCGAGATCTATGGAGAGCCATGAACGCCTACGCCAGCCGGCACGGCACTTGATGATGATGATCAGTGAAAGCGTCTTCAAGATGTTGTTGGAACTCACTGTTGAAGCACTTATCAGGATCTTGGGTGTTAATAATATTAATCCTGAGGCTAGATTTGTGTTTAGTTGTGTAGATTCTCTTTGGTCTCAGTCTAACCCTTGCAACAACCAAACAATGATCCGTATCACAGTCAGCACTGTGGTAACTTCGGGTTAACGATGTTTGGTTCAGATGTTGTCTCCGTGTGATGATGAAGTCTAGCTGATGCCAATGACCGGATCTTGGATGTTTCCATGTGACCTTATGACGCTCTTTTGTTTAAAAAAAATGAGTTTGTAATACATAGGTCATTTCTGTTGCAATGCTCCAACAGCCTTTGCCCATTTTCATTCATGCGACCGATGTTGTATTTTCCAAGACACACTGGCCATGAACTCGAGTCCTTGACCACACGAGCATTGAAATCACCGAGCATATAAATGTAGTCGGATTTTGGAATTGCCTTAATCACGGAGTCTAGCTCCTCATAGAACGAATCCTTCCCATCATCAGAGGAAGCAAGTGTCGGTGCATATAGAGTGATAATGATGGCAAAACCACAAGAGGTTGCCAAGCGCAGGGATAATAGTCTTTCATAACCTCCAGCTGGAAGTTCAATAATTCCCAGTAGTGAATTCGAAGAAGGAGAAGAAGAAGAAGAAGAAGAAGAAGAAGAAGAAGAAGAAGAAGAAGAAGAAGAAGAAGAAGAAGAAGAAGAAGAAGAAGAAGAAGATGAAGGAGGAGGAGCAGGAGCAGGAGCAGGAGCAGGAGCAGGAGGAGCAGGAGAAGAAGAAGAAGAAGAAAAAGAAGAAGAAGAAGAAGAAGAAGAAGAAGAAGAAGAAGAAGAAGATTCATTGTGACTGTTATACCCCGTCCTGGGGCAGAGAATGGCGATCTGTCTGGTCTGCACTGTGATAGTCGTGATTGGGTTTAGTCTGTCTATTCCCATAAACAGGACAAGATGATGCTGATAATGATATTCCCGTATATGTAAGAGGGCGACAAATTAGGTGATTTAGGAGGCAAATTCAAACCCAAATTATCCATCCACACGTGCCTGCATTTAATTTTGCAAACGTGAGAAAAAATGCATATTGAAGGACTTGTCCCAGAACGCTTTAGGCATAGAACATCACACAACTTGCCGTAATTGGAACAGGGCAAGAAATATGACATTAAAGGACAGTAACAGCAGCATGAGTGGGGAATGCATGCCAAGGCAGCCCAAGGCATTCAGCCAATTAATTCAGGAATAAGGCTATTTGTAAAGGACAAGATTGTAGACAATTAAATACGTGCATAACTGGCTTCACGGCTATCTCACACCCACACACAGAAAATACGACTATGATAAATTGGTTATAAATATTCATATGTTGCTATTATTGTTTTTACCGTCTCTTCCATTCTATCTCTGCTTTATTCGTCCCTTCTCAACATTACGTGCTCATTGATATTCATTGGAGGAGCCAGATGAAGACATCATATGTGCTCATTCATATAGCGTGCCTGGTGTCAAGGCTCGTGAAGTCTGTGTCTTAGTTGGCACCGGAAACAGATTTGTCTGTGATCTTCACTTATCAGCCTGCGCCACGGCTGAGGGTTGATGAGCTGCCGTTCAGAAGATCACGACCACGAGCCGACCTTTCATGATTGATGGATCTCTTTGACAGCCCTGGAGACGGCCGGAAATCAAATTACGTATGGGTCAGAGCTTGGCTGGAGACGTAAGAATAATACCAGGGTTTACTGTTAGCGAGGTCAACAGTCCAGGCCGACTTAAAGGCATTCGTCACAGATGAACTGGACAATTATCAGGCAATGAGATAATTGGATTAGTTATGTCAGTTAGTTCCGTTGTGATTATTGCAACGGAATGATCTCGTATTACCAGAGATAGGTTCTCCATAGTATAGTCACGTTGTGATTATTGCAGCGGAATGATTTAATATTGCCAGAGACCGTTTATCTATAGTCACGCTTTGAACTCAAGCGTAGTCCATACACCTGCTAGGGCTCCTAGTACACTGGACTGATTTATGCTTGTGGATTAGCTTTCCCTATTACTAATGCCCCTCGCCATCAGGCGAAAGCACTACGACTTCAGAAGTACTTGTAATTTACATCACATGCCAAGGACGAGAAATCAACATTTAAGACCAACTGATCGGTGTAGAGCAGTATTTCCCAACGTGGGGCCCCACAGGGGGGCAATTCGATTGTTATGGGGGGCAATTCGAAAATGGAAGAAATCGGCTGGATATAACAAAACGGGCAGGCTTGAGACTGAAGTTAACTAAATTGGAACCTGACATAAAATCACTTTGCAGCAAGCATCAAGCGCAAGGATCTCACTAAATTTAAATAATCAATAGTTACTCATAATTAAAATAATATAGACAAATCTTTCATTAAAATTATTTTGTACTTGAATGTTAGTTCTCCATTATATGTTTTGAAAATTTACTTACTGTGTTTGCTCAATAATTTCCTAGTGATTTCTTCCTACAATCTATCATTCAAGTTTCTTTAGTGAACATTTCAATATTTGAATATTAAAAATAATGTGCATGTTGGGGGGGGGGGGGGGGGGGCATAAGAATTTGTAAAAGGCTTAGGTGGGGCTTAGCACAAAAAAGGTTGGGAAACACTGGTGTAGAGGCGGAATCCGCTATCTTGGCATTAATACACCGGATATTTAAGAATGCGAGATCTTATCCATTCAGCCATGCTGACCTTCCGATTTCTTTATTTGGTGACAGTTTAGAAGCAAAGGTTCATGTTAGTTATGACTCTCAAGTGTCATGTATTCCTTGCTGCGTCTGTAATTGCTGCACTAGTTTCTCCAACGGATGAGTCAAGAATATGACCACATAGAGATCATATCAGCTGAACTTATCCTGTAGTTTTTTACTGTTGATTTGACAATTGTGTTTTTGAACGTTATACTAACACTGGCATGGGCGCAGTTGGAAAAGGGTTGAATTCCAGCACTCGTCGTTTGCTACAGGTGCAAGAGACTGAATATCGGTTGCTGGAAAACTCTGAAACATACGGAGAAAAGAAGTAGAGGCGGAAATGAATAAATTGGGGAGGGAATTGGCTGGTCTGCACCGGATAGCTATGAATAGGAGGACATGGCGGGGCCTCACAGGGTGGCTATGAACAGGAGGACATGGCGGGGCCGCACCGGGTGGCTATGAACAGGAGGACATGGCGGGGCCTCACAGGGTGGCTATGAACAGGAGGACATGGCGGGGCCGCACAGGGTGGCTATGAACAGGAGGACATGGCGGGGCTGCATGGAATACCTCAGGACTGGGGGGCTTGGGGTGAATTGCTTGAGGTCCTAGTGGTTCAATGTCAGTTCTCGTCGTTTGTTCAATCAAGCAGGTGCCGTCATCACGATGAAGGTTGGCTGCACTGGATCTCCAACACAGCCTGTCTCTCGTCCTGACTGTAAATTCTGTTAGATTGCGGTTCGTCAGTCTCTTGATGTTATCTTCCCATTTGTATCGTTGTCTACCTCTTGCTCACTTGCCTTCATCTTTGCCCTCCGGTATGTTTTTATAAGAGTGCTATGGGTATTAACATGGCTGAATATTTCACTTGCATCTTTTTTATTTCTTTCATTAGCTCTCGTTTCATGCCCAGTTTTTCTAGAGCCTCTGTATGTGATTGTTTTTGTTTAGACGAAATGCGACATATTCTTCTGTATATCCACATCTCCAGTGCTTATGTTCGACTTTGTAATTACTTGTTCAATGTCTAGCCTTCCGTGTCATATATTAATGTTCAATATATGAGGGGGCGTTCAGGAATAATGCACCACATATTTTTTTTTTTCCAGGAACTGTTTATTCAAAAAGCATGAAATGTATCCACTATGTAAATGAACATGCCATATAAACATCGGTATTATTCAATATAATCCCCATCAACTTGTACGGCTTTATGCCAGCGTGAAATATGTGCTCGTATTCCTTTCCCGTACCAGATTTTTGTCTTGGTCGTGTAGATATTTCTTCGCTGCATGAATCACTTCTTCATCAGCTTCAACCCTTTAAGTGGACCAAGTAGATAAAAATCAAAGGGTGCAAATCCGGACTATAGGGTTGATGGGGTAGTACAGTCCAACCCAATTTGGTGATTGCTTCACGTTTTGCCAGACTTGCATGAGGGCGCGCATTGTCGTGAAGGAGAAGCAGGTTTGCCGGATTATTGTGCGGCCTAATGCTACGAAAACGTTGTTAGAGTGTTTTTGTTTTTGTTTTATTTTTGTTATTTTTCAATGGCTTCATGTAAGCTTGCGAATTGATAGTCTCTACTCATGGCATAACATCCACAAGAATCACATCCTTCAATGTCCCAAAAGGCAGTTATCATGACCTTTCCAGCTGAAGGAGTTGTCTTGAATTTTTTTCCCCCGGGAAGGTAATCCGGCCAACAAATGCCTTAAGAAGTCGGATGTGTCGGCCGAAAGATGCAAATATCGCAGCTCTGTAGAAAACGGGCACAACGCAACTGGGTCTAAAACAACATTCTGGACGAACGCAGAAGAAGAAGAAAAAGAATTTCATTTTTCGCGGTGATTGCGGATGATGCCACTCCTTTCACTGTCTTTTTGTCTCAGGTTCAAAATCATGTGCCCAGTTTTCGATCTTAGCCAAAAAATTCTCTCCATCAGCATTTAAACGCTCCAACAATTCAGACGAAATGGCTTTTCCTTGCAATCAGTGGTCATTTGTGAACGAACGAACGAACGAACGAACAATCTTTAGTTTTAAAGGGTTACGACATGGGCACGCAGACCCGTCTGACATTCTGCCCTTCTTCTCTAATTCCTCTCATACATTATTTCATTCAACATCACTTATGAAGCTAATCTTAGACCCCCCCCCCCCCCCCCCAAAAAAAAAAAAATAAAAAATAAAAAATTCGCATTAATACGCATGAGAAATAATCAATAATACATGACTCACTGAGGCAATGTTTACTATGGGAATGTTGAATAGCTAAGGAAGGTATAACGTACCATACATATGGGATGTTTATTAACTAGTTGTCGTTTGAGATAATTTACCATTATTATTTTTAGGGGGGGGGGGGCATGTAGTCTGTACTGAGGTAGTGCTTCAAACAGGTTGCGACTGTATGTATAATGATTTGTGGTGTCTTTGATTTCTTGTGGAAGATTATTCCACAACTGAGTGGCAGAGTATGCTAAGCTTGTTTTATATAAGCCTAACCTAGGTTTAGGGACATGAAGTATATTTAATCGTTCGCTATGTCTTGCGTTATATTTAAACAATGGCCAAACATAGCTTGGAGCATTTTGAAAAAGGATTTTGTGAATTAGTTTAGCCTTATTAACAAGTAGGCGTTTGTGGAGTGGCAATAACTGAAGAGGTTTATGTAGGTTAAAATTGTCTGCAAGCTTATCACCATTGATTAAACGCACTGCACTTTTCTAGAGTGAGTAAAGGCGTTTTGTTATTGATTTGGAGCATCCATCCCAGATTGTGAAGCAATAATCAATATGTGTTTTTATGTGGGAAGTATAGAATATCTTTCTTGTGTTTTCGTCAAGGAATTTTTAATGTTGGCAAGTTGGTATTTTTTTTTATTTTTTTTTTTTGGCTATTTGTTTATCTAGAGCAGTGGTTCTCAACCTTTTTTGGCCCGTGTCCCCCTTCACCATATTTTCAGAACGTCATCCCCCCCTTTCATATTTCCTACCTAAAAATACCCCCACCCCTACACAGTATACGTAAAAATGGAAGGTAAATTTAATAGCATATACTAAAACAAGTTTACACATCCACATAAAACGTGATTTGTGGGTCTACTTACTTTATAAAATGAATTTTAGAAGGAAGAGACGTACATAACTGTAAAGTATGAAGGTAAAAACAATATCAAGTAATCGGTTCTTGTATTAACGCGATCTTGAAATGGTCTTCATCCCCCCCCCCCCCCTCTGGAAACCCTAAAATTCCCCCTGGGGGGGGGGGGGGGGAATTCCCCACCGGTTGAGAACCACTTATCTAGAGCATGAACATGGGGATTAAAAGTTAGAATTTGATCAATGATAAGACCCAGTGTCTTGTGCTCTGTTACACTTTTTATAGGCGTGCTACCAATGTGAGTAGTATAGTAGGAGGTTTTGCTCCATCCCCCCAAATGGGGATCCGGATCCCCAATTTTTCCTTATATAAGCTATATGTGATGTCATCAGATCCCCCCGAAATTGGATTCCCATTTTCAAGGGGGATCTAAAGGGGGTATAAATCATTTTTTTTGTTTGGTGTAATTTAAAGATGGCGGCTATTGTTAGTTGTAGTAGTGGATGGTGGGTGAAGATTAAAGATTTGGTGAGGTGAGGGAAAAATAATAAATGCCGATTCGTTGTTAAGAGGCGATGGGGGTGGAGACATGGTGCCGAGATGTATATTGGAATTGAGGTGGAAGGGGTGGGAGTATTATTGGTTGTAGTAGCTGTAACAAGCTACGTGGAGGGTCCCAAATAGCCCTATCACAATATTTCAAAATTATTCTCTTTATAGCCCTGGCTGGGATAGGTCTTTACCTGCCAACCCTCCTCCGTTTTCCCCGGACTCACTGTCACTCTTTCTTTCGACCTAAGGACCTATTTCCTGCTGTGTTCTTCTGGCTGATCCATATATATAACACAGTGCTCGTTGGAATAAACTAAAACTTGATTTATTAAATCAATACAGGACAGCACAGAAAAACATCAAGGCAGTTAACACAGAAAGTTCTAAACAGACACAACACAGATAAAGTTCAGGCACAGAGCCTCAGGTTGCCATAGTCACAGACCCAGCTTCATATACTGTCCGATCTGTCCACATACATCTCACCCCGTGTGCCAGAATCTCCTTCCTTCCCGGTACTTGGGTGTAAGTTCAACAGGTTTCTGTAGAATCAAATCCACTGTTTCCCATAATGGGAATTGTTCATGGAATTAACTTAGATAGGTGTCTTTCAATGTCCGGTACAAAATAGGTATGCCGGATAATCATGCGTAGACTCAACCTAGAATTCGACTGCTCTCGGGCCTATGTCACTGAAAGGACCCGAGATGCACCATTACTGCAAATTGTCATTTTCTCATGGTATGCAGGATAATCATGCGTAGACTCAGCCCAGAATTCAACTGTTCTCGGGCCTATGTCATTTCCTCAAGATATGTCCTTGCCTCTCTCTCAGAGTTAGGCACACCATGTGTGATATGGCTAATACATTGACCTGGCTTCATCAGACGTATTTGGCTCTAGCACAGAAGCTGTGTGGATACTGTCCGATTTAGTCACGTCCAACAAAAGAGGACCCTGGAGATGACAAACAATATTGAGCGACTGGGCGGACTCATGCATCACACAATCCTGAGTACCAATAGGGTCTCAGTTAATATATTTGACATATAGGATCTTTACCCAATGCATTATATACCATACCCGAATGAATGGGCCTGACCTGTCAGGTAGCCCCTGGATTGGCTACGTCCGGGCTTGAGTAGACCTCCAGCTTGTGGATGTCAGGTTGTCCACCCTAGGAACGTTTTGTTTACAAGACACACTTTCCACACTCATACCAAGCCTTTATTATTATTGGGCACATTCATTTCCATGCTTTCCTCTCACTTGCAAACCATGCCTTTCTCACAACCAAGATCTTGTGGTGTGGTGCGCCCAGTAATCTGTGTGTTTCTCCCTGTTAAGTGGGGTTATATGTAGTTCCCCATTCAAAGAAGATACTACCCCTCCCGGCCGCCGCTCTCGACTGAGCTGTCGCCCCAATGTACCGGCATTGCCCTGCACAAGCCATAGTGTAGATGAGTTCAGGTTCTCTCAGTGAGATAGAGGAGTCCATTATCCTCCCGACATCATCCTATCGAGTGACAGACGAAAGAGATAGTCCTGTGGCTAGCCTCTCCCTGGCTCAAGAAGATAGATCATAGATTACCATAGCTATCCAATGATGATATTTCACAGAAAGATGACAATATGCCCAATTCAAGCCGTAGAAAGAAAGATAGCAACAGCTCATCTGACGCCAAGAACAAATGAAATCCCTCAGTGGAGATATATTGTTCAGATTCACTTCCCCGGCTATGCCAAGAACAAAACACCTAGCTAGATTGCCAACGGCCAACCAACTCTTCATTTGTTATGATTGGCTTTTCGCCAATTCATCTTCCCCCTCGAGACAAAATACATTTATAAGTCCAGGTCTGGCTGGACCACCCACAACTCAAGTATTACCTTTCCACTACCTCAGTAGTCTGTTGCACCTCTGTCGTAATCTTTAAATCACTTGACATGCTGCAACTATCAAACGGTAGGTGTTGGCACGGCCATCAATTGACCAGCAGCTGCACCAGTGCACATTTGACGCAAGGCGCTCCATCGGGTCTACCCGAAAGGAAAGACAAATATAAACTCGCTCCATGTAAAGATTGTGGTATGAAGATAACCCAAAGAACCATCTTTCATGGAGATTTGAGGGAACAAGAGAACTGAGAGCTTCCGAAAGCCGTTTCCCCCTGTTTACCCAAAATAAAAGAATGCGTTTCGCTACAGTAGCGGGTGTACGTGCGTGTGCGGGGTGGCGTCGTGGCTAAGCCGGGAGGTTAGGAACATTTTTTTTAAATGGTGATTCAATGTTAAGAGGTGGTGGGGGTGGAGTCATGGTGGTCGAGATGTATATTGGGCTTGAGGTAAAATTATTATTGGTGTGTAATGGTTAGGAGTACGATGGTCTTCCACAGGATAGTGCTGTGGCTATGTCGGCAGGTTGGGCATTTTTTAATGGTGATTCATTGTTAAGAGGTAGGGGCGGTGGTGGTGGAGTGGGTGTAAGACAGGTTTTCTTTGTTAAGGAGGTGGTTATAGGATCTGTAGAGGTTATTAGGGTTACAATGCTCGTCCCCAGGATGGGGGAGTGGCAGTGGAGTGGGTGTAATACAGGTTTTCGTTGTTAAGGAGGTGGTTATATGGTCTGTAGAGGATATTAGTGCTTTATACACTATCATCATAGGGTTACATGTGGGGCACGAGGGCATGCGTGTGCGTGTGAGCGATTGTGTTAGGGTTACAGTGCTCGTCCTCAGGATGGGTGAGTGGCCGTGGAGTGGATGTAAGACAGGATTTCGTTGTTAAGGAGGTGGTTATATGGTCTGTAGAGGGTATTAGTGATATATACACTATCATCTTATGGTTATATGCGGGCGCGCGGTTGGGTATGGGTGGGTGAGCAGTGTGGTAGGGTTACAGTGCTGGTCCCCATGATGGGGGAGTGGCCGTGGAGTGGGGTAAGACAGGTTTTCGTTGTTAAGAAGGTGGTTATATGATCTGTAGAGGGTCGTAGTTGTTTAAACACTATTATCATGGGGTTACAAATGAAAACCTAAAAAAATTAAGATGGTTGGTATTATTGGTTGCAGTGGGTATGGCTTAGTGTCATTCGTTGTTAAGATGGTGGGTAGCGATTATTAGGGATCAGTAGAGATACGTAGTTGTTTAAACACTACCATTATTTGGGTTACAAATGAAAACCTTGAAAAGTAAAGATTGTTGGTAATAATGATTGTAGTGGGTATGGCTTAATGTCAACGTTCCTAAGGGAAGGGGAGTGGAGGAAAGGTTAGTTAAGTGCTTCCTATCATTGGTAAGGGATGGGCAAGTGGCGGCGTGTTAGATAAATACGGCCGTTCCGTGCTAAGTGATGGGGTGGTCGAGTGGTTAAATGAATGCTTCCATTCGTTGTTTAAGGGATGGGTGAATTAAGGAAAGGTTAGATAAATGCGTCAGATTGTCGTCGTGGCTGAGTGTATGACCCAGTGGTCGGTTTGGATATTGAAAATGTAAAGATGGCGGCTTAGGAGGTCTAATATCAACTGCTTCGGTGCATATTTGTGAATCCGATCGTCAGAAGTCCTTGGGTTTTTCCACTATATATGGCTAATGAAAAGTGGCCGACTGTGTATTATACTGGCGGTTATTACTGTCTGTAGTGTATGAGACTTAAACACTATCATCATACCAATGGCGATGTGTTAGAGATACAATCTTCATCCTCGATCTGGGTAACGATGTACAGCCAGTCAACGGGTCACATGTCTAAGAAAGGCATCCGGAACACATGGGTAATGTCTACAACCGAACCACATGGGGAACTGATTCCGGTCACATGCTTAAGGATACATCCGGGACACTGGCTAATGGTTACATCCGGGATACGTGGGGCGTTACATTTGGTCACATGCATAAGCATACATCCGGAACACGCAGTTAAGAGGGGTACTAGAAAAAATGGTGTCCTTTACTTTTCAAGGTTTTCATTTGTAACCCAAATAATGGTAGTGTTTAAACAACTACGACTCTCTACAGATCACTAATAATCGCTACCCACCATCTTAACAACGAATGACACTAAGCCATACCCACTGCAACCAATAATACCAACCATCTTTATTTTTTAAGGTTTTCATTTGTAACCCCATGATAATAGTGTTTAAACAACTATGACCCTCTACGGACCATATAACTACATCCTTAACAACGAAAACCTGTCTTACCCCACTCCACGGCCACTCCCCCATCCTGGGGACGAGCACTGTAACCATAACACACTTATCACCCACCCCCACCCACCCGAGCGCCCCGCATGTAACTCTATGATGATAGTGTGTAAGTCACTAATAGCCTCTACAGACCATATAATCACCTCCTTAACAACGAAAACCTGTCTTACCCCACTCCACGGCCACTCCCCCATCATGGGGACGAGCACTGTAATCCTACCACACTGCTCACCCACCCATACCCAACCACGCACCCGCATGTAACCCTAAGATGATAGTGTATAAATCACTAATACCCTCTACAGACCATATAAACACCTCCTTAACAACGAAATCCTGTCTTACATCCACTTCGCGGCCACTCACCCATCCTGAGGACGAGCACTGTAACCCTAACACAATCGCTCACACGCACACGCATGCCCTCGCGCCCCACATGTAACCCTATGATGATAGTGTATAAGGCACTAATATCCTCTACAGACCATATAACCACCTCCTTAACAACGAAAACCTGTATTACACCCACTCCACTGCCACTCCCCCATCCTGGGGACGAGCATTGTAACCCTAATACCCTCTACAGATCCTATAACCACCTCCTTAAAAAAGAAAACCAGTCTTACACCCACCCCACCCCCACCGCCCCTACCTCTTAACACTGAATCACCATAAAAAAATGCCCAACCTGCCGACATAGCCACGGCACCATCCCGTGGAAGACCATCGTACTCCTAACCATTACACACCAATAATAATTTTACCTCAAGCCCAATAGACATCTCGACCACCAAGACTCCACCCCCACCACCTCTTAACACTGAATCACCATTTTAAAAAAATGTTCCTAACCTCCCGGCTTAGCCACGACGCCACCCCGCACACACACGTACACCCGCTACTACAACCAATAATACTCCCACCCCTTCCACCTCAATCCCAATATACATCTCGGCACCATGACTCCACCCCCAGCGCCTCTTAACAATGAATCGGCATTTTTTATTTTTTCCCCACCTCACCACATCTTTAATCTTCACCCACCATCCACTACTACAACTAACAATAGCCGCCATCTTTAAATTACAAAAAAAAAAGAGTTATATCCCCTTTGGATCCCCCTTGAAAATGGGAATCCAATTTCGGGGGGATCTAATGACGTCACATATAGCTTATATAAGGAAAAATTGGGGATCCGGATCCCCATTGGAAAGGGGGGGGGGAGAACCTCCTACTATACTACTAATGTGTAGGTGAAGAGTTCTCTGCGAGTTTATAGTGTGAAGTCTTTGCCTGGTTCCTATTAACATAGATTTTGTTTTAGAAATGTTAATTTGCATGCGGTTTGCATGGCTCCAGTTAACTACACTATTTATTTCCTGTTGCAAGGATAATTCTAGCAATTACAATCAATAGCGTTTGTATATACTGAGAAGTCGTCTGCAAATAGATCGCATGGCGACGACAGATATAAGGGAAGATCAATTGTATATATGGCAAATAACAGAGGGCCAAGTATAGACCCCTGAGGTACTCCAGTATTAATGGTAATGGCTTGAGATAAAGATTTATTGTGTGCTACTACTTGTTTTCTGTTTAATAAAAATGATTGTTTTTTAATTAATGTCACTATATTAAAGCTTACTTTCATTGTTTCTAGTTTTTAAATTAGAGTAGTATGATCTATCATATCGAATGCTTTTCTAAAGTCTATAAACACCGACCCACATAGAGTATTGTTGTTAATATTTTGATGCCAGTTTTCTATCATGTTTGTTAGGGCCGTATGAGAAGAATATTTTGGCCGAAATCCTGACTGACTGTGAGACTTCGAGGAGCTCATCTTGCACAAACTGTAGAAAATCCAACAGTTTTATAAGAACATTTGCACTGCAATTGCTGACTTACAGCTGTAATGCCATTGTTGAGTGGTGATTCGCCAACCAGTAAGAATAATGCCCTCATACATTTCAACATAAGGGAAAGCAAGCCCACACGCAAAACTCAGTCCTTTACCACTTTAAACAGTGTGTAAGGACTACGCTCGAGTTTAAGCAAGCGAACAAAAAGAAGAAGAAGAAGAAGAAGAAGAGAAGAAGAAGAAGAAGAAGAAGAAGAAGAAGAAGAAGAAGAAGAAGAAGAAGAAGAAGAAGAAGAAGAAGAAGAAGCAGCAGCAGAAGAAGAAGAAGAAGAAGAATAAATTCTTTTATTCTCTGAACCCAGCGACTGACTATACTCCTGTTAATTGCAAAACTTCCATACACAGCACATAAACGCGTGTGAATGTTCACAACAGTTTACTTCTTTGCAATGAGTAATTCCATCACAACTCGCTGCATATAGTGCAAGCTGCTAACACGCTTCATTTCAACGGATTAGGGCAGCAATCGGCAAATGCCATATTTGAAGTGTGCAAAAATGTCATGCTTCTTTATATTTTCATTATTAGCTGAGAAAAATGATGTGGTGCTTTACTTTCTGAACGATCCTCGTACATGAAATTTGACATTTCTAATAGTTAATGCGTTGTTAATCTCTCTAGATGTTAATTCTGCTTTCATGACGTTAAATACATTTTCTATTCTCTTTATGATTTCTGTTTCAATTCTGCCATAATCTGTTATTACATGTCCAAGATAGGAGAAACTTGTTATTTGTTCTTGTTGTCAGGGTCTTAAACTCGGCTCGCTAACCTAACAGTGTGAGACAGTACAAGTACAACGTGATTTGACGTAAGACTCAACGACACACCGTTCTATGGATTTATTCACATATCAAATACAGAACGATGATCACAACAATATATACTCGATACTTCAATACACTTACATACAGCTCACAAGTCTCACTCAAGATGTCCAGACACTCGACTTTCAGTACAGAAACCATACAACGCCTTTCTCTCTATTCTTGCGTCCGTCCAAGTCCGTGTCCCAGAGCTGTCTGCCGCTAGTTCGCCACTCGCCTCCCACCTCAGGTGGCTTCACGAGGCATGCGTGCGGTTAGCGTCGTCCAGGCCTGACCGCTGGTCGTTCGTCAGCCAGCAATCTTGCAGGCCGGTAACTACCACTCGCCTGGCGGCGTAACGAAGTTGCTGCCTCCCTGCTGGGAGCTAAGTCGCCTGGCGGGCGTAACGATGTCACTGCATCATCGTACCCTTTTGGGACTCTGACACGCTCCCCCGGCAAATTCATGAAAGATGTCATCTTTCATGTATAATATATGTACATGCAGGGTTAATATTCTAACCTTGTCAGAGTCTACCCTTCTATTGTTATATACATTAGTATCAAAATACACAAATACATATATGCCATAGAAATATATAAGAAATGGAAGTTGCATTCAACGACATGTGGTGTTCAAACTTTAACACATGTCAGGTTTCATCGTCTCGATGGCTGATTACCTCAATTGCATAAATGACCCAGTCAGATCGGTAGTACCAGCTTCACGCATCTACCTCGCAGCAAATAGAAAAAAAACGTAATAATATGGTTCTTGAAACAAAAACCATCTAGCTAGACCGAAATGCGGCCGTTTATAAGTCGCATAAAACGCTCAAACCCTGACCTTACTTGGCCAGTAGCTCTTGTGTTGGTCTGCAATGTCGGCAAACCTCTGCCATGCTAGTAGATTGGTACCTGTTGTGTCAATAATCTGGCAACACTTGGCTATTTATACACAACACATTAGAATATACATTTCAAATTATGGCCCTTTGTGAATTGATGTAATAACAAATAAATGAAAGGGAAATAATTTTCACATTAATGAAATACAATAATTTACAATCATTATTCTATTTCTTAGCGTCATTGCTTGACGTTTCTCCATATTAACGAGAAAAAGTCGGTAATATGAATACATTAATCAAGATATGATTCTAAGATTACACTACATAAATATATAAATACACAATTCGTGTATTAAGTTTGTTGATTGCTAAAGATTTTAGAATCGTCATAGATTTTTACACTTTTATTTGTCGTCTGCTAATTTTACTCTAAATTCTAACTAATCCGGAAGTACACACGAACACTAAAATCAGCTGATGTTTAAGCTTGCAGAACACACTTGTTCCGGTCTGATGTAGTTACGGAAAATACCATGTTCTCACAGTTCATGTGTCGGATGTTTCATTACAAAACCTTCTGGATTACGATTGACTGTTCATGTGTTGGATGTTTCACTACAGAACATTATGGATTTCGGTTCACTGCAGTGGTGTAGCTGTCAATGTTCAGTTTTACACGTTCACACTCGTCATTAAAATCCCTGGAAAATTCCACACGGAGATGTCACTGTCAAATTGGATAGTTCGCTTACGGTAGTTCTTGAGCGAATGTGACACTGTTCTTGTTCTTGGATAACAA